>CABFWB010002062.1:0-47115 GCA_902151455.1 Timema bartmani | reverse complement strand
ATTTATATTTATATTTAAATTTATATTTTTGAAAACTTAAATCATTGTTGAATGTTTACAAGATATATATATTCATTCACTTTTTGCAACACATGGTGATATCAAATTTTTAATGCTTTTGCAGGCTTTACCTATTGTTATCAAATTTGAGGCTCCGGCGTTAAGATGGATAGCAAAGTTTGGATTGTTAACTAATTCTAATAATTTTCATGTATATTTATTTTTCCCTTTTGGGACCATATCCTAATATCTTATTTATATATTAATAAATAACCAAAAATATTGATGCCCTTTTTTTTGTATCATAATGTTGACCTCTGAGAATTTCTTCAAACTCTTGTTTGTTATAAGAAATTCTGTTGAGTGGGTTCGGGATAACAGAACACAATGAACCATTATGGCCCATTTGTTTTGTATAGTCCTTCGGCTCCTCTGCAAATTTATGTTCCTTTTTTTTTACTTGTACATTGTTGCACACCGACCTTAGTTTCTGGGGTAAATTAAGGAGGTGCGCTACTTTTGCACGTTAAATACGCCATTTTTCTTGATGGTTCACTCCATATAGGTTAAATCTTACAGTTTGATTGACATACGGTAAACTACAGCCCTACTGTACCATATAAGAAGCAAAAAGGTTGAGCTTACTACTTTCAAGGTAAGTGGTGTGTATGTCCTTATTTCCCAAGCACTGGCTGCAACATTTTTTAACTAGGTCAATAGGAAAAGTATGTCTTACCTTTATTATCAATGGAGAACATTCCCATACCATCCCCGCCATGTATAGAATATCCAACCAAAGAGTCGTCACTCAGTGGATCCTCGTCAACTGCCCGAACACTTGACACAAGAGTCCCGACCGGCAGGTTTTCTTTCACGCTCGTCTCCAGCACAGAGTCATTAAAAATCGGCGCATGAATGTTCTCATTTACATCCACGATATCAACCAAAACTGTGGCTTCTGAGGAGAGTGAAGGTTTTCCGTGATCTTGGGCTCTCACGTTCAACCTATATGACTGTCGTTCCTCATAATTCAAGTATTGAGCAGTGCGGATTGTTCCTGAAAGAGCATCTATAAAGAAAACATTTTTAGTGTCATCCGAGCTAACCAGTGAATAATGAACTTCCCCTCCCAGATTCTTGTCGGAGTCTGAAGCACTAATTATAGCCACCACGCTTCTTACTGGAATGTCTTCACGCACCTTTACTGAATATTTTGTTAGTGCAAACAAGGGGGCATTGTCGTTTACGTCGTCTATTGTAATACGGATAAAAGCATCGGTAGATAGAGAAGTGACAATGTTGAAATTCTTCCCTCCATCAGTAGCTCGAATTATCAGTTCGTAAATTTCTTGCTTCTCTCTGTCAAGGTCAGAAGAAACATACACTACACCAGTATCAGGATCTATAGAAAACTCGCTGTTTGTAGTAACCATTGAATAAGTAACATAAGCATTTTCCCCGAGATCTTTATCAGTCACTTTCATCACACAGATTTGTGTGCCGTTGCTGGTGTTCTCCATTATGTGTAAGCTAGATATAGATTTTTCGAAACTAGGGGCATTATCGTTCACGTCTAAAACTGTTATAGGTAATAGAACTGATGATGATTTCTGTGGCCTTCCAAGATCATACACAGTAATGTTCAATATGTACTCTTGCTCTCTTTCACGATCTAAATATCCAACCACTTTCAAGTCACCTGTATTTATATCTAAGGAGAAGACTGAATCTTGATCACCAGAAGAAATTCCAAATACCAGCATGCCATTATACCCCAAATCTCGGTCATCAGCTTGTATTCTCAGAAGTATCGTACCTAAGGGGACGGATTCACTGACATGAGTTTCTAGGGGAACGTCGATAAATTCAGGGGGGTGAATATTTTCTCCATAGCGACTTGGTGTCATAGCAAAATCTTCTGCCTGACCCAGTATGTTGTTCTTCTCTGCAGATAAAAGGATGTCTGAAAACCTGCGAGCTACTCCAGTGTCGTGACAGTCAAAGCTTCCCATGTTTCCTGCCATTATATTATTATAAAACCGGTTATCATTTGTCGTTGAGATATGAACCATCACGTGTAAAATATCAGATGAATGGGTTCCATCTGTCGCTGAGATATTAAAATCTCTATGGAGGATTTGTGACTCCATTAAACTACAAGCAACACTTAAAACTCCCGAGATACTATCCAAGGAAAAACATTCATCTATATTTCCAGATAATACTTGATAGCTAATTCTTGTTCCAGCGTCAAAATCAACCGCAGACAATGTAAGTATTTCTGTCCCTACAGGGATGTGTTGAGAAACACGTCCTACACAGTCAATATTCTCGAATTGAGGACGATTGTCGTTTATATCCCTAACCACAATTCTTATCTGAACTTCTGCTTGACGACGGTAAGGTATACCCCAATCGGAAGCTCTTATTTTAATAAAATACTCGCGCTTCATGGTTTCAAAGTCAAGAACAGAAGTGGTTCGAACTTCTCCAGAGAAATGATCAATGTCGAAAGGCACAGGACTAAGATTTGCAATGCTATAGGAAATATAAGCATTGTCTAAATAATCTTTGTCTTTTGCTGTAACCTTTGTTACAAAAGTTCCCGCTGGTTCGTTCTCATTAACCCAAACCTTTTCTTCTACCATATCGAAAACGGGATCGTTATCATTTGTGTCAATCACATTTATCTTCACTGTAGCGGATGTATATTTCCTTGTACCAGTACTGGCCTGATCTGTAGCGGATATTGTAAGTGTGTAGAAGGATTGAAACTCTACATCAAGTTTTACAGCTGTGTAAACCATTCCCGTGTTTGAGTTAATGTAAAATTCTCCCCCCTCATTACCTCCAACTATTTTAATAAGCAACTGTGCATTATTTCCCTCATCAATATCTGTGACGTTCAGTCGTATAATTGGTGTATTAATTGGGGCGGTCTCAGGGATTTCTGCCTCATATATTTCTCGATCAAAAACTGGGGAATTATCGTTTAGATCCACTAAACGTACTGTGAAGGATTTATAGCTCTTTCTGGGAGGATTACCTTGGTCCGTAGCTCTGAGGGTCAAGTTATAGCCTTTTGGAGCCATTTCTCTGTCCAAAGATTGAATAAT
The DNA here is from genome assembly GCA_902151455.1 of Timema bartmani. Classification (NCBI taxonomy): domain Eukaryota; kingdom Metazoa; phylum Arthropoda; class Insecta; order Phasmatodea; family Timematidae; genus Timema; species Timema bartmani. Next base: position 43,999 of record CABFWB010002062.1, on the reverse strand, counting down.
TTCAACGTTGTATTCAAAAAATATAAGGGAACTTTCATCAGAAGTCTTTATTCTGAAATGTCCATCTTTGTCTCCATCAATGATGTCCAAACTTTGTATTTTCCCACTAATACCCTTGTCTTTATCAGTTACTCGAACAATGGCGTATATATTAATATTGGATTGTTCAGAAATTTCCGTTGGTTGATGAATGTAGATCTCTGGAGAATAAAGGTTCATCTGTTTCACCCTGATTTTCATTCTTGCTGTACTAGGCTTAGTAGCCCTTGATGGGATGGCAATTCCTCTGTCTTGCGCAATAACTGTCATCTCGTGAATTGATCGTTCATTGTAATTTAAAGGTCGTGTGAGGGATACGAATCCCGTCATAGGGTGAACCGAGAACTGGTCTGTGCTCTCTAAGAAACTGTAGTAAATCTCTCCATTAAGACCAAGATCCGCATCTTCAGCTGACACCCTCAATATAAACTTGTGAAGTGGCATGTCTTCAGGCACCGTCTCTTCATATTCCGTGGGATAGAAAAGAGGTTTCAAATCATTGGTGTCCAACACCGTGACTACTATCGTAGAGTCCGCCTCGAGAACACTCAGTTTATTCTTACCGTCTCGTCTCGTTCCCTTCGCCCGCACTTTAATCACATACTTGTCCTTCCTCTCTCTGTTCAAAACGTCCACGTTACCTGTCCGCGTTCGAAGAAGAAGAAAACAAAAATTTCCCACCACTCGTTCCTCAGCTTTGAAGAAGTTATCTTTATCACCATCGATTATATTGTATTGTACTCCTAAATTATGATCTCTAACAGGAAACTCAATTCCCATTCTTTCATTCGAAGAAAGAACAGTTTTCCCTGGGGAGTTTTCAGGGATAGAAACATTATAAAATGCACGAGTAAATTTAAATTCCTTAGCTCCTGCTACTTTTTCATTTCTATCAATAGCTCTTGATGTAAAATGAGTTGATCCATCATTTACAAAACTGATATCAGCGTCTTCGTGAGATGCCTGCAGTAGGATAGTGGTCAGAAGAAACCACACTGGGTGAAAGAAGCCCCCCTTCTCCATTCTTTTGACTCGATGAAATAAACTGAAGATCAGTTTCATTTCATAATGACGTCACTCATTATTTGAAGCAGTGAATCTGAAACATAAAATAATACGTCTATTTAGATTTAACTTAATTTAGTCTGCTGATATTTTTTGTGCGAATTTGGATAAGCTAAACATATTATTTTGTATTTCTATACATACATAATAATACAAAACGCTTATATACTAAACACAAGAAATATTATAAACAAATTATAAACATAATTCTATGGTGTAATTCCCCAAGCGAGCTATACCGACCGAGCGGCCACCGTTATTAGCGATGATGATGCCAACATTTGTCAATAGAGGGTGTCATGTGGTCAGCACAACGAACCCTCCGGCCTTTAATCTAAGTTTTCTAATCCCGAGCTGCTACTTATTTATTCAAGTACCTCCTCATTTGTCCTCACGAGGCTGAGTTTGAACCCGTTCCATACCCACTGCTTCACAGAAAAATTCTGGAAGCGATATATTAAACATAAGAATTATTGAAAGCGAATCATAGATATGATAAATCAATTAAAGGTGAAAGATTGTAGTATGTAAAAAAATACAATTACTACATAATAACGAATTTATTTGTTTGCTATATTATAAGTGTTTAATCACTGTCAGATATTTAAAAATTATTCTTTTATCATATGCGACTATTTTACCTGATATGAAGATCTGATTATACACTTTTTATTACACATTATTAAAGGAGGATTTACATATTTAAAACATATGGTATGAATTATATTTTATCCTCTCAGAGTAACACAGTATTTATTTTGCTTAGTGGTGAACTGGTGGTTTAGGGGTAAGTTTTCTGACTTCTGTCCTGAGGTCCGGGGTGCTATCCTCGGTCCCGGAACAGATTTATCTGATTGTCAAAACCTTCCTTCACAAGACGTGTATTAATCACAACTTGTGAATGTGTGGAATACCAGGCCTTCACCGTGGTTCGGATCCCACGTTAAACTGTAGGTCCTCCATTTTATCTCACAATCACCCTACCATTACACATTAGCGTAAGTGCGTACAGCCCGAACGGGTAGTAAGACGAGGTATTAATAATAATATTTTGCCTTATCACATTGTTAAAATATAGAACAATTAAATGATTTCAGGATTTTTTTTAATGTTGAAAGTTTTTGTGTGTCAATAATACAAAAAAATTTACTGTTAGAAGGCCATGTCCTTATGAATACTTAAATGGTTTTGAAGATTTACTCAACATTAACCGAAATCTTTAACATGTTAAGATCATAAACGGGTGGTCTACGAATATTAAATTAAAATCAATGGGCAATTCACATCAGTACATGATTTTTAAAAATATCTTTCAAAAATAATTATTACTATTACTACTTTGATTAATCTTAACACACATATCTAAGGCTATGAACGCATTTGACAATTTCAAACCTTCTGCAAAAATTGATGTGGCAGTACAATAATTTTTCCTTTTTCTTGTCAGCAAAGGATAATTTTATATCAATCTCTAAATACAAAAACGTGAGTTTCCCATGAATTAATATAATTTTGTTACTTAACATTGTTAATTTATAGAACGTATGGTATTAATTAGTAATGAATGGTTAAAATACTTTCTTTTTTTATTCGCTGGAATAGAATATTGTTATTTTTAAAACGTGCAAATATAATAATAATTTCGTAATGAAAGAGGACTGGAAGCCAGTTTTAAATTTTGCAAGAGGAAAGAAGTTAACAAGCTCAGAGCAACGCCCAGTAAGAATATAGTAAGTATATTAGGAAATGTATTCTTTAATGGAATATTTAGTTGGTTTTAGGGCAGTTATAATACACCAAGGTGTGGCATTGTGGCTTAATTTATATTGAATTTAAAGAAATTATGATGATATATTCTCTAAAAAAAACACGTAATCGCTTGAAGATATGATTAAGTAGGTGTAATCTATCTTTCCCAGATTTGTTATGTATAATGTTTAACGGATAGGAGGATTAACTGACAAAATCCGCGCCATTATTTTGACTTCTTCCGCTAGTAAAATAAAGTAAAGATATTTTCTGGTGGATGACGTAGAATAATGAATGTTTTAACAAAAGCAACGGGTTAATGCACTGCGTCTTTCACATCTGTCATTCACAGATTTCTTTCTACGTATTCTAGCAGTGTTTCATGCTTTATCAAGATGTGGGAATGGAAGAGTAGGTTTTCCCTTTTTTTTTAAGTCTCGTTGCATTGAAATGACACTTGCTTCATAAGGCAGTTTCCGGTTCCTGCATTATTCACTAAAGCTTTGAGTGTCACGTTTTACAAATCACTTAAGCTAATGCAAAGAAACGAGAATATTAGTGCAAATATAAAATGATCATGAAAGGATTAATTTAAATTAACAATGGCTTAAACTCGAAATAGTGGCTGCAATATATTAAGTTCTCCGTGATGGGGAGGTAGTTGTTTGAATACTGACCAGGTGTACTTAGAGTGCATCTTCCTATATGGTTTCATACTATACCGCTTAGCAAATTCAGGTACCTTTCATTTAAATTATATTTAGCTCATGCCTATCACCTTAGTGTATACATGAGGATAGCATGGATGGATTGTAAGACACAGTACACAAAATAATTATGTGATGTAATTAAGAGAAATTACAATCAAATATTTTTCCAACAGCTAAGATAAATAAGTGATTAGAACTAGAACATCCTGATAGACTTAGTAATGTACGCCGAAACCAGTAGAAATTGTTTTTATTGAGATTCTAAAATTGAACGTAAGCCCCGCGGGGATTTTCAAATGTTCTGTTCAAACGATTAAAACTATAGCGCTAGTGCTCTAGGTCATTACTAAACCCATTATATCAAGTGTCTAACTTTCTTTACTTAAATGCAAATAAGATTGATATTTTAGGTTCAGATATCAAAGAAAATAACATATCTGATATATTCCTTGTAAAGGTTGATACTGAGATTGTAATATTGGCAACTATTTTTAATACTAAACAAATAGAAGGCCTACCAGTGAAAATTATTTTAAAAATTATTCTCAAATAATTTGTTGTTAGTGGGCATACTATTTATTCATTTACTCAAGTAGGATTAGTTCTAGCCAAGATGGGTGGTTTTGGATGAGTTTATTTGGATAAATTGCTGAAAGAAGATAAATCAATCAATACTAAGATAATAAGGCTTGACACTAATGTACTAATTATTTTTAATATAATAGAAATGGACCAAAACAGTGTTAAGTGACTTAAAATTTATAAAAAAAAAAAATTCAAAAAAGATTTAAATATACATAAAAATATTGACTAGTATTGAGATCTTTTAAGAGTTAAAATTTTGAATGTTATATAAAGACAATTTTTGAAAACAATATGTTAATGTTGAAATTGAAAAAGTAAATTTTAAATTAACAAACGATTGAATGTATTGTACATACCATTGGACATTTTTAACAATTGAAAATGTTGAATGTTACATAAAAATTAGAATAAAATAATATATAATAACAATTTCTAGAAGAACTTTTGATAATTTTATTTAGAAAGTATTATTACCTTATTGGGACACTTTAAACAAATTAAAGTGTAATACTAAGGTATATCACAAACAATAATAATATGACACAATTAAATGTTGCATATAAAGTAAAATGTCATACATAATAAATGGTAAATATTGATAATAAATCTTAATATGCACCAAAGTATTATGTAAAAGTTAAATAATAAAAACAACCAATCATGCAGTTTGGAATTTAAAGTTTTCAAAATTGTAGAATTTAATTTATGATTTTGATATAGAACATTGCATCATTTCAATGTCTTATTTTTGTTAAATGATCCCATGCTCCTTGGCTTCTCAAGATGGTTGAGGATCAGCAGTTGAGTAACTTATTTTCTACACGTTTCGGTATGTGAATACCTTCTTCAATAATGAGTTTTTTTAAGCACAGATGTTCAGTGTTTCTGCATGATTGTTAAACTGTATAGTTTATTATGTAGTTTAATTACTATTTGTACTGTAACGCTCCTTACTTAAAAATAATAATTTACTAGGGTTTCTAAAATGTGAAGGCAATCAAGATTAGCTATGTATTTTTTAGTTTAATTTAAAATATCCTTTATGTAAGAAATCTCAGTGTAAAAAAACTAGCTAAAATATATATTTACAAACTTTTAGGCAACTAAAAGAGAATGTATACCATAATAATATTAAAATTATAAAAAAAGCATTGTGTTATATAATAATATGTTTGAAATATGTTTTATATACAGTCACAGTAGCTGTGCTAATAATTTACGTTTTATTTTATACTAAACATGTAATATCTACTTAGAAAATACATTCACAATATCACCCCATTTGATGTTTTCATAACGTTATGTTTTCTAAGGATTGGTTTACCTAAGAGAGTTTGGCTAGCATCCAGATATTTTTCTTGAAGTGTATACATAATTCAATCCATTTCATCTGTAAAAAACACTGATGCTAAAAAAATATCTCAGTAAGGGACTTTTCAAATAGTATATATCTATGAAATGACTTGAGAGAGATAGAGAAATTCCCCTTCTAGGGTGAGCACTTAATTCAATAAGAATAATATTTCCTAATGGCAAATTAAAATTGTACTTAAATAATTCCTACTAGTTTTTATAATTATTACTTATGAAAAAGAAAGGTTTTATTTTTATAGCTACATTAATTATAAAAAAAGTCTTTTTACTGTCATAAAGATTCACCATACAACATAATATCATGGACGTAAATTACCATATAAGTACGTTTAGCAACATGGTTATTAATGATTTGAGTTCAGGATGGACAAGTTATTTTAAAGGAAATATTCCTGCACTGTGAATTAATCACAATCTTTAATTAATAATTTGATAAATATAATCAAATAAACTCATAGGTATTTTGTTTGTGTACGCCTAAACAAAGCATTAAATAATCTATTCGATCATTTTCTTAGCATTCTATTTGTGTTACTTATGCTTGATAATGTAACGGAAATATTGTTTTTAAGGAAAAATTTTCGTACTAGGGATGTAGAGGATGCAAAAAAAAAGTGTTTTTTCAAGTTTTATAACAAACATTTTATGGTGAAAATAAATCAAACGTTGCTTCAGAACAAATATTTGGTTTGATTTTCTTCACATGTTGACCTATATAGCTCTTAAAAATCTGTCAAAGATGTTATGGAATTTAATGATAACTTTTTCTCTTGATTTAAAATGTTTGTCAATGAATGCCGCTATGTTCATGACTTATATTAAAAAAATGTTAAAGTCACCATGTGAAGAAAATTAAACTCTAAGTTTGTACTGAAGTAATATTTCATTTATGTTGGCCAAATAAATATTTTGCTATAAAATCTGCTAAAACACTGGCCTTTTATCGCGTTCCCTACATCCCAACATTAAGGACTAATTATTATTATTTCAGCACCACGTAGTACTACACGTTTGGGCTATAGGTATGTGTACTAGTTACGCTAATGTGCTATGGATGAGTAAGATTGAATTTGTAGGAACTGTACCCTCATCTATGTGAAGGGAGGGTGAAAACCCATTAGGGAAAACCACTCTTAGTACATCCAACCAGGATTTAAACCCCCCTATCCTCGTAATTAGCAGTCTAGTATATTGGTAGAGTGACGCCTTAGAGTTTTAGACCACACAGCCACTGACGCGGGTCGATAAAATGTAAAGTGATAAAATAAAAAAAATCTCAAATAAGTTATTTTCCCAGATTTCTCAACTCAAAGAGAAACATAGCTTTTGTTCATAATTATTTACATTGTAAAATTGTCCTTAATTCAATGTATAAAACAAAAGAGATTCATTGCACTTAAATCATCACAACACTTAGCATTTCTAGAGATAACAAGTTTTATAAAAGTAGTATATTAGAAAGTATAGTTAAAAAGCTTCATGAAACATAACAAGGTATCAAACACGACTACATCAATGCAGTCCCTAAAAGTTTTTAAATTATAATTTTTTGTTGTAATTTGTGGGTTCTCAAAGTGAGACCCGAGGGCCATCTGCGGGACTCAAGCTTTTTGTGAGCGTCCCACGAATTTGTTTATGTTTTACAACATATAATTTAGGGGGGGGAGAGGTGAGTATAATGAATATGGTTGATATTTTAAATAAGCACTACATTAATAATACTCAGTACTTATAAATTACTCTTTTTTAATTTTCAATAGACTTTAGGCCTTCAGTGTTTGACATATGTTACTTTGCCAAAATAAATTCAAATATTAATAAACGATCAGATTTAAATATACAATAAACGTTTTATAAATATATTTATATACATTTAAAATACACATCTTAGATTTTAAGCTATTAATATATGGTTTCGTTAACCTTTTTTTGGGCCTTGATTGACTTATATATTTATTAAAAGTTTCATGATCACTCTTCTTTTCTAGATTCTACTTTTAATTGTTAATAAATGTATATATATATCCACATATACATCCATATATACACATATATGTTTTGTTGTATTTATTCCTTAAATTAAATATTTCCTCCAATACTTACACTCCTGCCTTAATATAAAATACATAGAATAATTAAAGTATACACTACGTTTATATTGAAAGGTGGCAGTCTTACCTTGATGGATTACACTATGGCCCTATCTTGTAAGTTTTTCCATATTGGAATAATGCAAGGGAAGCTGGTCTATTCATGACGATATAGTTTTGTTACGCGATCGGCTGAAAATTTATGTGAGATCGACCTTTTGCCAACCCTTGTACTATGTCGACTAAAAGAAAACATATTCTTGTGTAACGTTTGGTCCATCACCTGTCTTGATTTTTTAAGAATTGGCAATCCAAACAAAAGCTTTGGGAACCCCTGTGCTAATGGGACCATTTATTTGAAGCTAACTAAATTAACAATGTTTGGTAAAATGTATGTGGCGAAAAGCGTATCTCAATGGATAGCGTTTAGCGATGGACGCAAAATATAATAATGATATTTTAAACGGGATTTTCTAGAGTTCTTTTATCAGTCTGCGAAGCTCGTATATAATCTCAAATTCATTTATGTAAGGTATATCGACTGACGTTACAATAATATAAAGGGAAAAATGGTTTAAATATTCACGAGGGAGTTTTAAATCTAGGACAATCTTTCTCTTCTACACTCTGTTTTAACTCAGCACACATATAATAATAAAAAAAAAAGCACGAGCTATTTTAAGTGATGATTAGTATTCCGCTTTGCAAAGTGTTCTCTCAAAATAATTAATTAAGATACCCTTCTTTCCAAACTTCATTATCGACAGTCGGAGCACATAATATTATTAGTACTTTATAAAAAAAAAAGCTTTATTTGATTTAATTCTCACAGAAGCTATGATAGTAAATTATTTAATTCTTTCTTAAATCAAACAATAGAAATAATATATATATATATATACTGTATATGTATATATATATACTGTATATGTATATATATATATATATACTGTATATGTATACTTAGGTAGCTAATACTTCTTGAACCAGGAGTATTATCGTGGTGTGGTTATTATTTAAAAAAAAAATAGAAATGAAACCAGTGAAACCATTCCCCCGTATTTCAAAAAACACAAGCAAATGAATTTTTCTATATTTTAAAATGAAATAAATAAATAAACTGAAGAATGAAGAAAACCGCAATTTGAAACTTTTCTGGTTCGAGCCTAAATTTGTATCTAACAACCCTGTTAATCAGGCACGACACAGACCCAACTATATAACTTAGTAGATATTTCCATCTACCTACGCCCACCTCCCGCGACGTCACACGAGCTTCTTTCATTGAGCTACAGACGCGAAGAACGCTATCTATCAGGGAATACTGGAAATGGTGCGAAATCCAATATCCAGACTCTCATTTTATCACCATAAACCAAATTACTGTTCCAGTCAAAAATCGCCCCTTAAACCTTTAGCCCTGTGCTACATAGTTCTGATGCGATTTAAGAGACAACTCCATTTTAAAAACATTGTATAATAAAGTTAAAAATAATTTGAGAGTATTTATTATATGAAATTAAGAATAAATCCTATACGAATTAAATAATAAATTAAGAATATATCCTCTACGAATCTTAAATTAACTATATAAGTAATTTTGACATATTATGTTAAAACAAAACTTATGGATTGTATTGTATTTAGAGACGAAAGAAATTTGTATCTAAGTGGCTTATTTACATACTTTATACTTCTGAATTGAAAACGATTTAAGCAAAATAATAAATAGATATTGAGTCTGGAATGGGTTATTTAAAGAATAGTGGCTACTTGTATTATTTTCCAAAGTATATTATATATTAATCATTAGAAATAAATTTAACTTATAGTTATCGGTTTATATTATATTTAATTCATGCAAAACATCTAAAGCTCAGTTGGTAGTGCTTCTTCATATTTAACAAAGGGTTACGGGTTCATTTGCCTGCATGGATAAAAAAAAGTGTATCATTGTAGAAATTATGGTTTCCCCTTTAACAGTCACTAATTTTCTAATTATCAACCGTTGAACTGTGTATTTTGTCTGCTATAAAATAAAGTTTGTTTGTAGGTCGTGTGATGAAATAATCAGTCCATTCAGAAAGTTAATATTTAATTTTCTCCCTAATCTACATTGGTGGTATAAAATGTCCAACTCATTTAGTTTTATTTACTGGCAGTGGGTAGGCCGGGTTTTGAATCCATGCCGGGTGAACTGAGGGTATTTTTTCCTAAAAGGTTTAACTCACTATCATTCCATAAGTATATTTCCTCTAAATTCTATATTCTTTATACCTACCCCATTATATTAATTTTTTAAATATTCGCGTAACACAAACGGGTACTAAGACGTGATGAAAATTATCATCTTATATTGTATGATATTATTGTAATCTATTCATACAATTTCACGAATAGCTTCAAAATAGACTTATAATATATTGTTTATTACATTATTAACATCAACTTCTTGTAATGTCTCTCACACAATTATAAATAATACTCCATCTCACTTTGCATACATTAAGACCACGTTAAGAAGTTTATTTTAGAGTTACAAACATTTTTTAAGGTTAGTTAATATTATATTTTCTATTTTATTAGAGCTGATATTATCATTAAAACATTACATTTTCAGATCAAATGAATTGACATTTGAATCTAGTGAAGTAGTTTTGGTAGCTTTTGTACCTCTCTGATACTGTGCTTTATACCGTGTTACTATTGTAAAATCAAATACATTTTCAAATTATGTTTGTGTGAGGAAAAAAAAGTAAGACAGTATTCTTCTTGTTGCTCTCTATACAGTTCTGGTATATTTTTAAAAACATTAGGGTATAATTATATAAGACTATTTTTAATTTATCATATAGAGAAAGTAAGAAACTATTCTAGTCATGAAAATTACTATGATGAATCGACGTTTTTATGCCCCCATCCCAAAATGTGGGTCATATAATTCTGTATGTGTCCAAGAATGTCTGTTTATCCGTGAGACCAGAGCTGAAACAGTTGTATGATTTTAATCTCACTTTAAATTAGATGTGATATGGTCCTACCTCACTTGGGGCCTTGCTTTTACTTTATTATTTAAAGTGAAAGTACTGTAACCGTGAAAATGTTTGACTTCGAGAGTATGGATGTCCGATCTTAAGTGGTTTTTAAGTGGTTTTTACTGTATGTGTGGTTTTGACCAAAGATCTAAAATGATTTGATAGATTTCAAACTTGATAACTAAATGTTATACGGCAGTATACAAGGATGTTTTATTTTTATTTTGGCCATAGTCGTTGATTTAAAGCTAGCTTATCGATGAGTGATTCTTTTGAATTCTTAATTTTTCTAAAATGGTCATAATGACTCTGTTAAAATTGATATCTATGGAGTGTTTAACTTGAAAATTAACAGTGTATAGTGGTAGTTGGCCGAAATACTCGTTAAGGGCTACTAAGGAAAGATTTTTGAAAATTTTAATTATTTCGAAAACTCATTTAACGATTTTGTTTAATATGTACACCTGAGGAATATTTGACATTACAAACAAAACTTTATTCATGTTCTGGAAATTGACACCTGGACACGGGAGTCGAACCCGGGACCTTTGGATTAGTATGAAAATGCTCTAATCACTGAGCTATCCAGGAATCTGGTCATTCTTCACTGATATTTTAAGGTAGAGTCTATTCTTGTTGTTTGTGGGAAAATTCGTTTATGGGTAGTTAACTGATGACTGATTTTTTTTAATTGAATATTTTAAGAAATGGCTCTAGCTGTAGCTCTGGTTCAAAATATTCAAAATCTGGTAAGTTTTTATACCATAAATAATTATATCCATCCGTTTTTCATAAAAAAAATCATTGCATGATAATTTACTGATGATTTATTTTTGAAAATATTGAAGTTCTTTCAAGTTAGTTTGAATTATTTGGTTCAAAATTAGTGTTTGGAGACTATTTTATATGATTGTAAATAATATTTTTTGACTTTATTAAGATAATGTAATTTAAAGGTAGTTTACTTGTGTCAAGTTTTACAAAGTTTGAAATATTTCCAAAATGGTCTCTAGGATTGAGCTTAATTAGATTATCTGGTAATAGTTATTCATAATAAATAATAATACATTTTTATTATAAAAATTTATTATTTAAGGATAGTTCTCAAATAACTCATTTTTTGGATATTTTTCAAGCTTAAATACACTATATGAGAAAGTTCATAGGATGTTGTCTTAACATATATTTAATTTTATCCCACAAATTGAGGGTAACTTATCAAAGACTGATTTTTTTTATAATTCAAATTCTTTCAAAAGTGGCTCTAACGATTTTATTTAAAGTAAGTATTTGGGGATATTTTATATGGCAAATAAGGCTATAGGCTACTTTTTTTTTTGAAAGTTGTATATTAATGGATTTTTTTTTAAATTAGAAATTTTTCCAAAATGGCTCTAAAGTTTTTGTTCAAAATGGGTATATGGATAGTATTTTCATTATAAATAAAAATGCACATGTGTTTTTATGAATACATATTGATTTTTTAGTTTTTTAAGGGGCTGTAGCAATTTAGAAATTTTTCGAAAATGGCTCTTAAGTTTTTGTTCAAAATGGGTATCTGGATAGTATTTTCACTATAAATAAAAATGTATGTTTGTTTTTATAAATACATTTTGATTTTTTTAGTTATTTTTAAGGGGTTGTAGCAATGATAATTTTCGGCCAGCTCAGGAATAAAACCCATGACACTTAACTTAGTAGACAAACACGTTACCAACTGAGCTAAGATGTCGGACTCTATGCTATAGATTAGTTTCAGAATTTGATAAATTGTGCATCAGTTTGAGCATGCATGTTTATATCAAGTTTTGGACAAATCAGTTTTGCGTGAGTATTTTTCAAAATCTTGGCCTTACTCGGACGCAGCTTTTAAACTGGTTTTAAAATGTCATATTTGTGTTTTATAGTATGGTATTTAATCAATTTGTGAGTTTGATTCAGTGAGTTTACAAGCATGTATATCTTGCTGTAGTATTATGCTGTTTGAGCATAAACCATGATTAGTAAACTTTTTTATTCTTTTGTACTCTCCGCGTGGTTAGATGGCCCTTAGCAACAAAATAATTTAATATTAATGATGTCCTCATAATTTATCACTGATTATCGAAAGTGGTAGAAATCTAACAAGATCTATTTGAATATTTAAAAAATAACTTGGACACCCTTGAACGAGTTGCAATATAATAATAAATGAATAAATCCTTAAGAGGGTACAGTTTTTTTGCCAACATTTGTTAAAATAATATTAAACCCATTTTTTCTTTAAAATATTTAAATGTACAGATGCCTTAGGCTCATGTAACATTATTCACGGAAACAAAATATAATTTAAATTTCAATATCACTTTCCTTTATTATAGCACTGGCCAACAATCGTGAGACCTATGACAGGTCAGCACTTAAAAGTACACAAGTACCAACGATAATAGCTAAATAATGTAAAATACTGTTGAAAAGGTTTTATTAAAAGGAAATTATAATAATAACGGCATCCCAGGGAAATGATAGGGAAACACCATATTGATATTTACTGGAATATAGATTTTTTTAAATATGTCAAAATAGTAGGTAATTTTGGCCTTGATAAGATGAGTTTAAATAACTAAATTGTTATATTAATGACGTGTTGATGTAAAATTTTGTTTATATATAGTATATCATTAAGAAATAAACTTTAGTTTACTAATATTCAAGCAATATTTCAAAAGAAGAATACGAACCACAGAGTTTCTCTTTATATTCACCCCAGCTATCCACATTTAGTTTCACTACTAGATTAAGGACTAGAAATGTAGAATTTTAGAGGAAATGTTCACGTGTTTTTGGGATACTATTAATTTTATCAAAAATACACCAACAGTACACACGATCAAAAGTAGAACTTTTACCTTCCCGTCACCAGAAATCAATATTAGACGTCCTTGACGTTTAGTCCAAACATGAAATCACCACCGATGAAGGATGGTTGTAGTTCTTTTAACTAAACCTACAAGGACTCAAATAGCCAAAGCTATTATATTTGTTTTAGTGAGGATTTACTCGCATCTAGATATCATATTCTGAACATTGAAAAATGAGGCCTGGACATGGGACGAATTCCTGGATAGCTCAGTAGTAAGAGCAATGGCGTACTAAGCCAAAGTCCCGGTTTCGATTCCCGTGTCCAGGTGTCATTTTTCAATTTTCAGAATATAAGCCTACAAGGGTTAATTAGATCAATCTGTACCTTATTTAGAGTTTTCGAGCTATTGCAATTTTTTTTCTTCTGAAAGGGCCAACAAGGGATGGCTCCATTTGGTGTATACCACTTTACTGAACGTCCATCTTATCAAATAGCTTTTTGATCGAGAATCAAGGTATCTTAGTCCATACATTTATTGATAGTAGTATTAACCAAGAAACTCCCATACTTATACTCAAATTCTTCAGAGATGCTTCTCCAGGAAAACAATACAATGAGCAGTGCTGTTTCTTTAGGGAAACAATACAATGAGCAGTGCTGTTTCTTTAGGGAAACAATACAATGAGCAGTGCTGTTTCTTCAGGGAAAAATATGTGACAATTTATCCTCAACTTCCCCTAAAGCATTATACTATTTTCTGTTCATATTTTTAGCACCTCGTCTTAGTGCGCACTAGAGTTATACGCTTATGTATGCTAATTTTCTAGGCATTATAAAGGTTAGCTTAGATGAAGTGTACCCGCATTTGCATGTAGAAAGTGGGGGGAAAACAATTTAAGAAAAACCACCCTCAGTACGCCTGACGTGGTTCGAAACACGCTCTAACCGTTTTCAGCAGTATATTCTATTAAGAGAGTTGCACATTAGACCATACTGCCACCGAATAAGGTTTTTGTAACTAATAATTAACTGTCTCGCTAATGAAAGTCTAGTAAAAAGGCGATATATATATTCGTTCAAATTGACCATTGATAAATTTGTAGACTACGACCCCAGAAACTTGATCAAAGCGTAACTTCTAACAAAACGTAGCTTAGATTTTTTTTTCAGGCCTTAGGTTGGTTTGGAGCATATACTCTTAGTCACTGTATCCACCCCAAAACCCTGGAACCAGGCACTTCAGTTTCCACACATCTGTTGCTATGGTAATATCTAGTTTTATGGTGGATGATAGGAGCAGCATTTCAACGCTACACAGGCTGGTCGTCACTGTTTATAAAATAGGAACGAGAGATGTATATTACATAGCTCATTTTTATATAAAGAGCATTTTAGATAGTACAAACTGTTTTCGCCTGTAACACTGTCATATTTTACTAAGTTAGGCCTAATAGTTTTTTAAATATTTTGATAAAATCTATCAAAAGTGACAGCTGTAGCTTAAATAACCTGATGTATGAATACGTGAAAATAGATATAGTAGCTATTCTATTAGTCTGATAAGGCTCTTCCTATGAAAATAGGATTATAAAAAATCTATAATCATTTTGAAACAGTCGTGTTTCTGCATTCATTATTTATATAACGATGTAAAAGATATTAGTGGTAGTGAACTTTTAGACGAATGACATTTGTGTTCATTTAACCGCTTCATCTAAAGTTATTTTAAGAAAATGCATATGACAGAATATTATAGATTGCGAGTTAAAATGAATCAAAAACAATCTAAATCTATTAAAATGGATAATTAATATTACGATATACCTTTCAGAGAATATACTAAAGCTAGTTATAAAATTTGTTGACACTAAAAGAAAATTAAATCTGAGAGAAACACAATAATAATTTTTTTACTGACAACAAAAACAAAACAGGTTTCAAATTAATTTTTGAATATCCGATACTAAAAAAGATTTTTTTTTCAAAGTGACATGAATATATTTTTCTAAAACTCTCATGTGCAATTTAAAAAAAAAAAATGCTTTCAACCCCTTCAGTTAACAACCAACTCACAAAAGGTGTATAAAAAGGTGTTCTATAGAGAAATCCGTAGAAAAATGGACATCAAATGGTTGTTTTCGTAACTATCTTCTTTTATAAAACATTAAATGAAATATAATGGATGTATAAACTACACATATATCATTAATAGTGTACGGCCCATATCAGTGGAACACGCGGACAAATACGTCCTTCTCATCTTGTTCGGTTTGCCATTGTCAGTGATGTCAATGTTCTATTATTATTATTATTATTATTATTATTATTATTATTATTATTATTATTATTATAATTATTATTATTATTATAATTTTTTTTTAAGTTTTAAGGTACTTCAATACAAATGCTATTAGCATGATTAAAGTTAGAAATTAGATTGTATGACTTAAGGGTGTTTTTCCCTGAATGGTTTCTCCCCCTCTCTCTGAACACAAATACGGGTACAGTTCCTATAAATTCTAACTTCCTAGTATCTACCCTAATTAATGTAAATATGCATATATCCTGTATGGGAAATAAAACATGGAACATGGCCTTTGTATTTAAAAATTATGTATCTGATAATGTGGTAGAGTAAATATTTATAAAAAAAACTACAAACAAATATGTATCGAATGCCTATACTTTTCTTAACACTATTTTAGAAACTAAAAAAATGCTATAAATAAGAATATCTCTGCATTTCCAAATTTTTTCATTCAATTTAAATAAAACAATTGTGTAAAAAGGTGGGGGTTGGTGGGGTCTGTCACCCCCTGGAATTTGACGGACCACCTATAGGGGGAATCCATATATACGTATAAAATATTTTATCAACTTAAGGTATAGTAAAATTTTCAGGTGTAACATCCCCTAGAAATATTAGCTCTCTGCGTCCTTGGAATAGAGGCCATTTCCTAATGATTTATTTTCACACTTAATGAGTGTATATAATTTTACTCGTTTGCTATTCTAATCATATCCATATATGATTGGTACCAATTAAATATTTACAATGATACAATGATACTTTTAATTAAATTCAGAGTATTTTCAATAGATCTGCTAACACATTAATATATATATATTTCATATCAACGCTACTATCTAACAGCTACACTCGAGATATCTAGGCTAGATAACATCATTCTTGTTTTTCACATGCACAAACACACACATAAAGTTACATGTGTTTGACCCCAAGATCTTGAACTAAAACAAATAATCAAAATTGACTACAATTATTAATAATAAAGGTTTTTAATTAATTCTGGATATAACTGATGGCAGTAAGGTTTGTAACAGTAAAAAAAATTGTGCAGTTTTATCTGAGAAAATGGTAATGCCCCTTTATTTAACATATATTTTAAATAAATGTAGGTGTGTGTCACCATGAATGACTCAAACCCTGTAGGGCCAAGTTTCAATCTAGACGTGGGAGTATTGTGGATGATTTTTCAACAATGTGAGCTTCTTTCGTATTTCCTAGCGACAACTGGTTTATTAAAAAAAAACACTTTAAAGCCTATTTTCTTAAAATTAGCTATTTTAAGTTGATATTAGCAATAACAGTAACAGAACAGATATATCCTAATTTTGGTTGAAAGAACAGTAGAGAAAATTCAACTATATTTCTCTACGGCCAACATTGATAACATTTTACTATATTATTTGTGTTATTTAACAGGTATCAATAATATCTATCAAAATCGACAGCGGAAGTTAACACGACATGATGTATGAATATATTATAATTGTTTTAGTAGCTTTGGTAACTTAGCTTCTACTGTTATTCCTACCCAACTCATAGTATACTAAGACAGCTAAAAAAAAGTTACATAAAATTATAATTTAAATAAATAGATAAAAACTTATTTGTATTTTGTTAAGAAATGCTAAATTTGAAAAAAAAAAATCGCACTCTTTTTCTTTGTAATTTCACTGCCGCAAATGAATAACAAAAATTGTTATAGTTGAATACAATCATATCTAATGTGATATATCTGGTTTTTACACTTTGTATACAGTATCTTCTCTTTAATTTGAGGTTGGAACTTTTGAAAGAGTTTTGAGATATCTCTTTCACCCTTCTCTTGTAACGAAGTGGCTTTCAAAGAACCAATTCCTTCACAATATCAACAGACATATAGTAAGAAAAATAAAAGGATTACAGATGTTTGCAATTGAAGGAGACGTGTTGTGACGGCTGATAGGGAAAGAGTAAAGTTACTTAAAAGTTTTTGGTAGCTTATTTCAAAAATAACTGCTTTCAATCAAGTCCTACACTAATAATTAAACATAGAATATTAAAATACAATATTTGAGGAGTATAAGATTAATTAAACTTCAATCCTATAAATATAGTTTGTCATATTGCATTATTCTATAAAATATGGGAAAATAACTATTTTTTAAAATATAGATACGGACTATCCGCACATACTAATGGTGGTAGATATAAGAAAGGTTGAATTTTGAGGAAGTGAATCACTATTTTTTATTACTGTATAAAGGGAAACCATTGTTGACCTACGTGGTATTGTGTTAAGGTTCTCGCTTAAGGACCCGGTGTTCGTGAGTTCAAAACCAGACGAGGCCAATGTATATTTATTGAGCGACAAAAATCCGTAGTACAGCTTCCTATGGAGGACATGTAAAGCCGTTGGTCTCATGTCAATTGTGGTGTATAAAATAACATCTGAGTGTATGTGAAAATACCTTTCCCGAAAAAAATTGATAGATTTTTTCATGCCCGCTCGTAGACTTCACTATTCCCCAGGGCAAGTGTCAGGGGTTAGCGTCAAGAAAGCGATCCGGCTCCAAGACAGGTCCACCAAAACAAATATGGCAAATTCTTTTGACTTGCCATAGAAAACGTAGACTTTTTGTACGCAGAATAACATGTTGGAAAATAATAATTCGGTTGGAAATTGTTATGTAAAAAAATTAATACTATAGGCCTACTTAGCTAGTATTAAAAAATAATGAACTTTCCGTCACCAGCAAAACTGACAGTGTGAAAACCGATAATGCCTTTACTTGTGCTCCCCCCGTAATGGGCTAAGCTTATTTTAAATCTATATTTTTTGTTTACGATAGTAATGGTACACAAGAATTGCGGAACAACTCATCCGAGCTCAGTAATAGCACTACACGAACTGAGGGGGAAAAATTAAATTCATAATGACTTTGTTCAAAATGGAACATGAAGGTTAGGTTAGGTTAGGTTAGGTTTGGTTAGATTACATTAGGTTAGGTAATGATAGGTTAGGTTATGCTAGGTTAAGTTAGGCTAGTGGTTAGAAGTTGAATGGGATTACAGGTTATCAGGCAATTCGTGTGGACCAGCTGACAGGTATATTTTATCCCGCAATTCGAATGGGCCCAATAGTAATAGGTACGTGTCATTACTCACTGAAAGCTGCCTTTAGCTTGACTGAAGAATGCAAGTCTTGGTGAAATAATTATGCAATATCCATGATAGACAACAGAACAACTAAACAAAATGTATCTACAAAATCAATGTTTAAAACATATTTTTTTAACCAAAACGGTTTTGTCATAAAAAATAGATCTAAAATCGCTTTCCCTCCCCCCCCACCTAATTATAAAAGTGAACAACGTTTAAACCCACTTCAGTGGCTGCATGGTTCAGGGCTTCACTCTCGCAATAAACTTGATTGTCGATGACTGGGAGATAAAGGCTCAATCCCAGTTGGGTGTACTGAGAGTAGATTTTCTAAATAATTTTCTATTCTACCTTTACAAGCAAATGTGGTTATATTTCCTCTGAATTCAACCTCCTCATCCTTAACACCTTATAGTAACTAATACTTAGGTGTATAGCCCAAACGGGTAGTACAACAGGTTGCTGAAAAACACACACAAAAAATCCCAGCGATTTCCTTGTCTTTCATACAAAAACGAAACAGATTTTGTTTTTGAAAAGTACTTTTTTTAACTATAGTGATTTAAATTAAATGTATATCATAGTTCTATTAACTATTTTAAAAATAAAATGGGGAGTTGTTTTAAAACATAAATTAAACTGGTAATTTAGACACACACAAACAATAATGAACACAATTACCGTGTAAACACGCCCCGTATATTTCAAAGTAACTACTTCACTAGTTACTTTGTGATAGCTACAATCATAATCTCACTGTAAGTATATCTACTGAAATAACTAAGAAAACATTGGCCATGTGTGTGTGGGCCATTGGATCAGTTACCAAATGTGTTACGTGGAGGATATGTATATTAACACATCTAATTCGGCTTACATTATCATCTGTATCAATAAGTAACAGAATCCCATTCACATGGTCTACTCTAAGGCATCATTCATGCAATAGACTCGATTACTCGTGACGGGGAAATCAGAGTTTGAATCTCCACTGGATGCATTAAGAATGTTTTCCAAATAAGAATTTAACTGGGACTTTCCCCGTCCCGTCTTGACACTAATGCGGTTACAATTTTCTCTACAATAATTCCTGATTCTTATTTTGGAGCCGTTGTTAAACACTATTATTAAAAGGTAATAATAAACATGAAATATTATATTTCCATTTCAAATTTTAATTACTTTCATGAGGTGGATCTATAATTTATTTACAAAATGCCATAAGCTAACAATTAATCTCGTACAGTACATGACAATTAACATAATAATATGATCGTTTAGTTACAAATTTGTTTGCTTAAAAAACCCTGGTATACTAACGATGTAAATTATGATACAATAACCAAACAACGTGACTAAGATTCGATTAGGATTTTCCCTACTAATCTGAATGTCCACATTAAAATATTAATATGTTTTAATACGTAAACTAAATTTAAACTGTATGCGTGTCTCCATAATCCCCCGAAAACAAATATAAAAGTTTTACAAAACTTGATATACTATGAGCTAAAAGTATATTTCCAATTTAATAAAATTCCAAATGTAGAAGTTTGATTAGATTTTCTTTGTATATTTAATTAATTTGTTTGTAGTATTATAACACGTGCTCATTTATGTTGTAGAAAATTTTTCATTAAAAAAAATATACATAATACTGACGTGGGCTACCATTTGAAATAGTATTTATATATGTTTTAACTAAATAAAATATGTTTGATCATTAAATGCGTCTATTTTTATTGTCACATTTCACTTATTGTGTAAAGTTGATAACATACGTATTGTACTCAAGCGTATGAAAACAAATATGGTCTAAAATATTAAATGGGCTGTACCAAATAACAATCGCTCTGTTTAGTTTAAATTTTGTACCAACATTATTGTCAAAAAATATATTACATTTCTGCTTTATATAACTATAGGGTTCTATATTCCCCAGTGATACAAGTAGGTATACACCAACATATTCGATCAACGTTAATGTCAACATACGATATTTAAACAAAAACACTACCTATATTATCAATTTACCAGTGGCATGAACAATTCCAGCAAACATGAAAGTGTGTAATATAATTATAAATACAGTCAGGTTTAGATAGGAAGGAAGTTTTTGAGAGCTATAAAACTTACTAAAAACCATTATGGGAAGGAAGTTTTTTAAAAGCTATAAAAGTAACTAGAACATTTTTTTTAATATGTTCACATAAAGTCATGTGAATAAACAACAGTCACTTTTCATAAATAATATAGATTCCTATGAAATAATACCAATAATAAAGTAAAATGCTATCAATGTTGAAGGCAAAACAAAATTTGTATTTACTTCTACTGTTCATTCCTATCAGAATTCTACATTACGATAGGCAAGACATGCAGCGCGAATGGGAGATTCTAGAACTATGTAAAATTATTGACTGGCAAACCTAATGGGAATAAACCATTTTGAAGACCTAGATGCAGGTGAGATAATAACATTAGAATGGACCTGAAAGAGATAGGATGTAATGAGGTGAACTGCATAGAACTAGCTCTAGATAGAGATAGGTGACGTAAATTTGTAAGTGCGGCAGTGAACTTTCGAGTTTATGATGCCATAGTGTAATTAAGTAATATCAGAAATTATTAATAATTATATGTGTTACTCTAGAACCTATAGATCTCTCTAACAAAAATGAAAAATTGTTAAACATATATTTGTTTTATTTAGAATTATAAAAAAGGAAATGTCAACCAAAAAAGTTCTGAAAAATCATTTTTGTTATTATTTTTAAATCGAACAGGAATGTATTTGAAATAGTTCAGATAAGAAGAGTAAAACAAAACATGTCCCTAAGGATAGATCAAATATTGAATAATTAACTTTGGCTAGACCGTATAATAGAACGGAAATTTATCGAAAGATAGCTTTATTTTATAACACCCAAAGGATTCGTATTATTGATAATCGATATGATAATAAATAAATTCATCATTCTATTTATATATGTTTGTAAGCATGTATATATTCTCTATATTTTATAATACACTGCTATTGACCTTAATACAGTAGATTAGATTTGGAACCAATGCAAATAACCTTTAATTTCAAAATGAAATTGAACTAAAAACATTATTTTAAGACTAAAAAAGACTTGAAAGAAGAAGAAATTAACTTTATTTTATTTTATGCAACTCAATTGTGTTAAAGTTTGTTAATAAAATAAGTATATTACTTAATGAATATATAATATGTTATTTTAAACACTATTATTATAACTAGTTTAGTTTTTAATCCTCCCCGTCCTTCTACCTATCCGCGATGGCCACATTTTAACTAGGGGTCTACTATTGGGATAGGGATGATAAAGATAGAATTTAGAGAAAATGTACCCAAAATTTAAGTGGAGGGAGAAAAGGTAGATGGTTATTTTAAAAAAAAACACATTTTATACACCCAGCAAGAAATTGAACAGCACCTCCCAAGTAACCGAACATCCAATTCACCGAAAAAATATAATTAATGAGTCAGAAACCTAGTGCTCAGAAGCACCAATATGGGTTTGATGTAGTAATTAATAAGGTTTACTTAATGCAAGTAGTGTTGTCTATATTATTTTTAATATTATTGCTATTTCATTTATTTTCATAATAGAGTAAAAGTTCCTTTTTAAAAAATAAATAAATAATTTTTCAATTTAGAACGTTTAGATTTAAAATCTTATATGAAGATATTTTAGAAAGTTTTGACTGTACTATTAATGAGTTTGAATACAATACAAGTTAAGCCACTTACACCATAATACTTTCCATTGTTTGCCACAATCCTCCTTTTATTCAGATATTTCCTTTCCCTTCTTACAAAAGGAGAAAATAGGCTTATTGAAATTTTTCTCCCGAAAGTTTAAAAAATTTGTTTTGAGACCTAGTTATATAATAATTGTGAGTACCGAAAGTGTAGACATAGTTATTTTTAATATAAGCCACAAAATACGTCAAAATCTTTCTACCTTATTATATGTACTATCCGTTTACCCTGAAAGCTATTAATTAAGCTTTTATTTCTTGGTTCCACTATGGTGTATCTTATAAAATAAGCTAGTAGTGTAATCAATAAAAATTATTTTGCTACCCTAAAGGGTAAAAGAAGAAGGGTGCAATTGGCTAACAGATATATTTTTTAAAAGGTTTCTACAACTAAACACCCTAAAAATAACATAACTAACTGAATATAAAATTTAACTAAATTTTTGTGCGCTTCTAACACATTAATAGGTACATATAATAGGCATAATTTATTTAGCAACATTAGTAAAATAAATAATACAAAAGGTGGATTAAATGTTTACATTTGAAGAGTACAGCAGAATAGGAGGAGATTTCAATTTTAACTCAAATTTAGTTAGTGCTTCCATCTGTTATACAATTATTTAGACTTTTCTAATGTATTTTAGATTATAATAAAAAGCATTATTTGTCATTATTAAATTAATTTATGGAAAAGTATTTGCTGGGTCCATTATGTGGTTTGAGATCTAAAAAATTTTGTTTATTAAAATGTGTGTAATGTAACTTTTCCCCTTTTCTCCCTGTAAACTTCATTT
Source organism: Timema bartmani (assembly GCA_902151455.1). Taxonomy (NCBI): domain Eukaryota; kingdom Metazoa; phylum Arthropoda; class Insecta; order Phasmatodea; family Timematidae; genus Timema; species Timema bartmani. The sequence continues at coordinate 20,475 of CABFWB010002062.1, read as the reverse complement.
TTTAAGAAAATGTTGGCAATTACGAAAAGTAGTTTTGCCAAAATATATTTCTATGAAAACATGAAATTATTTACGATTTATTAGTATATAATTAACTTAATTTTCTGGCAATTTTGTAAAACGTATTGGGTGTATAAGTTTTATTTCTTTGGATATAAAAAATATCACACTATGCTTACATAACGATATTCTAAGCATGAACTTCAAAAAATTGTCCTCAATAACTTTGAAATCAATTTGATGTACTCTGTAAATGTAGTGGAACATACCTGTGACTAGAAAGAACGCGAGAAAAAGAGGTACAAAAAAATGGGTGTTTGGAAGAGTTGATGGAGGGGAAAAAACCAATACATGATGCGACTATGTAGTGAAACAAAATCGCTGCCCTACAGATGGCTCTGAGTACAGTGGTGGATACAAAGGGGGCGATGGAGGCGGTTCCCCCCTCTCCACCATATAAAATAATCCAAAGTATTGAAACAAATACCTTAATGTTGTAAAAAATGACTGACTAATACCTTCCTCATCCTATATCTTACATTAACCAATCAGTAACTCTTTCAAGTTATTTCTATTGAGCAGAAAAGGAAGTTAGTATTATTACAAATAATTTGTATTAATATAAATATTTTTTTCTATTAATATATACTAAAACATTTTAGATTAATGTAAAGCACATATTTATTACTTCTATTGTAAAAGTGACTTTTTTGTTTCATGATTTTTGTATTAAAATTACAGATTTATTAATAAAATTTAATTGTATGTCCTCTTTTTATTATAATATTTATTAATTTTTTAAACTAGCAATATTATTATAAAATCTTGACTAACTAAAATTACTAAACATATACTTGAAGAAGCCTTATGAAAATCAATCGTCCGCCTCGACAACAGGCCCTGTATCCACCCATATCTGTGTACCCCTCCCTCTTTTTCACCCTTAATTTCTAGTCCTAACATCACCTAACATTCGTGGTGCATCGTCCGGAGACATCTGTTACATATCTCACTCACGACCACCCTTGCTATAAACCCTTACGCAAGGACCAAAAGGTAAAAGGGCAAATATGTTCAAGGCATCACCTACTCATAACAATGTTCATCAGGGTAGCGTAGCAGACTCTGATTTTTTAAAGTGGAGCTCATTAACCAACAGGGGAAACTAGCACAAAGCTTTTCTATTTTTCACAACATTGTTTCCTGTCCTTTCTCCAGGAGAGTTTTGTCATGAATCCTTAAAATATATCTCTTAAATTATGTTCCCTTAAGTGTCCATCTCACGGCCTACTAACTAGAATATTAGTTACATTGTTTCGAACTAAGCAGGACTCCGTATCAAGATGCGGTTTCCTATATTCTTCCGTTGACAACGCCTAAATTGGGACAAGGTTATTGTTTTTTTATTTTTTTAAACTAATTAGTTTTCAGTTTGGCTGTACTTTTTTCATTAAATATTAATAAATGCTTTAATTGATCTCAATTACAATGGAATAACATGGAATACTACTATGTCAAGCAGATATAGTATAAATTATACATGTGATATTCTCATCACTAGCTAAAATACTCATTAATAATGGCATGTCTATGTTACATTAGAATGTAGCTCAGTTTTCGGAGAGTTTTGCCAGAAATATCGTACCGTTGCCCAGGGGACACCCGAATGTACTAATCGTACATCCGTTTAGTAGAATCTCTTTCCATGTCCTGATGAGATGAGGGGATGATTATAGTGAATATGACGGGATGTAACCAATTATGATCTTAACCTAGCTTAAGCCTAATTAACCAAACCCTGAACACCATGGGAATTACTCCCATTTTGAAAAAAAATAAAATAAGGTACCAGCAATTAATCGAACCCGGGATCTCGAGGTCATTGGCCAGGTACTCTAGCCACTATGCAATGAGGTGGGCTAAGCTTCTCATTGGTCGGGTATTAAAGGAAATAAATTTCCCATTTGAGGCATGTAGTGCAGAGCTTAAATGTATGGTTGATCAAATGGAGACCAAGCACTGTTTTGAAAAATCTCTGTTTATCCTGGCAAAATTCCACAGCACTCATCTCCTCAGTTCCATTTATTTCTAGTCAAGACTCCAGTTTAACGCACTACGATGTGACAACTAATTCAAGCTACCCGCTTCAGTGTTCGAATAGTCTAACTCTAAAGGTAAGCACCCACTGGGTCGGTACCCCACGGATGGCACGTACCGCACATTTTAAGGGGAGAGGGGGGTGCGCCCACTATCCGCACTGACGTCACTGGCGGAGACTAGGTTCGCGCAGCTGTTCTCGAGCCAGAAGATGAGCTTCTCATTTGCGTGCTTAAGGAAGTAATGTTTGCATTTTTATTATTGTTGGATTTTTTTTTCATTTTTATAACTGTGCTTTTGTGAGTGATATTTCACCGTATTATTTAAGAGTTTGTAGCTATTAGTTGCCTTTTAATTGAAGAGGAGAGAATAAAATGTAGGAAATGACGATTCTGGGTTCACAACATCAACAGGAAAAGACTTATTTTTGATGAATACCACACATTATTTCCTGATCTGGTTGAAGATGATGCCAAAATTTCTGGACCGCATTTGATTTTAATTCCCTCTCCCGGACTTTCTGTCGAATGACGGAAAGGCAGAAAGTCCGTTGCTGGTGGTACCGAATTAGTGAGCGCATCTTGGTAACAAATAATGCTACGAATTAGTTGTACTTTTTCCGTTCCGTCCTTGCGGTCCGTGCAGTACCGACCCAGTGGGCGCTTACCTTAAGGGTTCACTCTCTTGTTAGACCATCATTCTGATGACGGGGAGATCAGGGCTCTAATCCCAACTGGGTTTACTGAAGGTGGATTTTTATAAATGGCTTACCACTCGCCTTCCAAGCAAAGGCATGTAGATTACCTTTAAAATGTTTACTTCCACATCTTTACCCCATTAGAGTAATTATCATGTGTGCATTTAAGATTAATAGGTTAGTAAGAAGCAGTGATAAAAACTGGCTCGAGCTGTATTAATTACCTAAGCTACGGATTATCAGTGAGATGAAACTGACTCTAAAATGAAGATCATATCTCGATGGCAATAATAATATTAACACAAAATATTCGCTTGGTAAATCAAGGTGATCAATTACGCAGTTATTTAGCATGATATGATTTTTATGACGTTCTTGGTGTCTTACTATCCGCACGTGCTATCCGTATCATCACACTAATCGGATAGGCACGAGGAAGGTCGAATTAAGAATAGTTGGGCATATATCCACATTTACGATCGGGGATGGGGAGTGGAGAAGCGTTTGGTTGAAAACACTTAATAAATTGTACTGGAATCAGACCCCTATTCAAGATTGACCCCTTAGTACGCGTGACCACCAATGTGAATATTCTTTTATGGATATGGTTGAAGTGATGAAATGTTATTGTCTTAGTTATTATCATAATACTGAAAATAATTAGCTAAGGGTATTTTCTGTGAAATTTATAAAAACATAGCTGTGATTTACAAAAAAATAAAACCTAAAACAACAGAGTTAACAAAAAAAATCACGCGTAATCTCAGCAAAAGAGTAGTAGGAGGAGTCCACAGACTAATGTTAACTTCTTATAGACGGCTATTAAGCGATTTCCAAAAGCGGGCCACTGTAATTTCACGCATTTATTGCGTTGCTCTCTCACCACTGTTGCTGCATGGATCACGTACGCAAGTGTTGGGTTCGGTTATTTCCCGTGCGAGTACCTAGTTTCTTCGCCACTAGTGCTGTAGTGGTAAATGGCCCACACAATTGTTTTCCTCTTTACAGTTTATTCTGATTTATGTGATCAAGGTATGTATATATTATTTCTGAATTATTATTGTTACATCCATTACGGTTTCCAACCTGGGTCAGTATTTTATTCAAGCCATATATTTTCCACTACAGGCTTGCTAGGCCTGTCGTAGTTTAATATGCATATTTCTGCATTCTAGTGCTTATTATTTAATTTTTTGACATTATTATGACGTCGGTACTATGTAACCAAAATGAATGGCTATAAAAAATATCATGAAATGAACGGAAAGTGATTTCTCATAAGTTTAGAGATTATCTGGCCTTTAATTTCCCATTTAACTAGTGTTTTCCTAAAGATATTTTTGGATAATTGGATGTTAAAAACCCATTAAACCCAACTTGACAAATTATCGTGACTAAATTCTAAGTTGTGTTTAACCCAACTTGACAAATTATCACGACTAAATTCTAAGTTTTATTAAAGTTGAGACACGTATACCTGCTTTGACCTGCGTCTAAAAGTACATCATTCATCCCATACTACAATTGCGCTACGAGTTCACCTAGATTTGAAGTGTTAGCCTTAATCCCAAATTACAGTTGGGCCATGATTTCCTTTTTAGGAACTGTAAACAAGGCGTACGGATGAACTAACTTGTCCACGACTGTTGTGGCGCTCCGTTTAGGATTGTTTAATCGTTTTCTCAAGCTTAGCGAAAAACAACAAGTAGTGGCTTCATAATAATGCTAAACTAATCTAACCTAGCCTAACCTAGCCTAGTATAACCTAACCTAACATAATATAAGGCAAATAGATTGGTGGGCAGAATGCATATCTACTCGAATGTCTATTAACTGTTATAGTACTCCTGGCCAGTCAAGGTGGCCCAACTAAGCTATGAAGATAATTCCCTAGTCAGTGAACGTGGCCTAACTAAATTATGATGATAATCCTCCCGGTAAGTGATCTTAGCCCAACTAAGCTATGAACTTTCGGGACGAGGGTTTCTTGGCCCAACTGTTATGTCCCGAAGTTTTAAATTTATTAATGATTTATTTTGTATTTACCATCTAATCAAATATTTTAAGGCTGGCAAAGCCTCTCTTATGGAGAATGAGTCCTACTTTGATTTGGGAGTCCATGTTTAGTATTTACCCAGAGGATTAAGATGGAATAGCACAGTTTCTCTGATGTAAGTTTAAAATAACTACACCAACACCGATGAGCAGGTGGAGTAAGTGTCAAGCTCGTTTAGTCTGGCTTGTGGTGATGAAGGTCAAAGTTCGAATTTCTGTTGGGTGGTTTTTAATATATGATTTACTATTTTCCCTTTACGAAAATTAAGGTAGATTTTATCTCTTTTCAACCTTTTTAATCTTAATTATATTTGTGTAAGGACATACGTATAGAGCAGACGGATAATAGAATATGGTACAAAATAAATTGAAGTCTAACTCACCCTTGTGAGCTCGTCTTAGGTTCCGTGTAAGATCTACTCCGTTTCTCTCGGTTTCATCTCCTTCCAAGGTCTAACTGGTCGCACGCTTCAAATAGCACCCACCACATGCTAGAGATTGCTTTCGTCCCTTATATACCGTACCGGGAAATTTCGTGGAAGTGTAGAAACAAACTCATAAATATAAGAAATTGTTTAGTGAGGCCTAGATCATAAAACTAAAGGAAGGGGTCTGTGCATGACTTGTTCATATTTCTTTTATCGAAAGCGATTATGTCAGGCGCATAGCCAAAATGTTGTCATGAGAATACGGATCCCCCCCTCCTAAAATTTCAACCACTACGATAATTAATAAAAAATTGACTCACTTCAGTGGTCACATGTTCTAAGGCGCTTCTATCACAGTAGACAAGACTGCCGATGACGGGGAGATCAAGTATAGAACCTGGGTCGGGTGCACTGAGGAGGCTTTTCTCCAAAATTGTTTTCTACTCTCCCTACATGCAAATGCTGATACACTTTCTCTAAATATAACCTTCATAGTCCCTAGAACCACTAGCGTAACCAGTACATAGGCGTGTAGCCCGAATGGGTAATAGGACTCAATGTTAAAATAATAAATAAATAATTGAAATTTCACCTTATCGATATACTAAATGAAAAATATACACCTTTTGACTGTAAATTGTCATAATATTACTTTGCATGCTTAAATAGGTTTTCGTCTGAGTTAAAGAGTCGTCTCCGAGGTATATTGAGTTGGCTTTCAGCCGGCTATTTTGTGGCCTGTGACGTCATAAATCTTACATGACTTTTTAATTTTAAGTATCGGAATGAATGTTTAATCTCACATTGATGAAGGTATGATTGAGTGGTCTTACTCCCATCTACCCCTACACCACTGCTCGGTCTTATTAAATTTAATCCTAGATATGTATTTGTATATTTTTTTTTTTAAATTGAAATTTCATTATTTTTTTACACCCTTTTTTATGGTGATATATAGCTCGCTAGTTCAATTTTCTATTGATACTAATGCATTCTTTACGTTATATACTCCGCTTTATTACCCTTTTGTCTCTGTATTTGAATAACCACACATATATTTATATGTACAAAGCTTCTATCAGTTTAAAAATATGAATTTCAAAATATTTTGCCAAGTAAAATCACATATTTACGAACAAATAAATTTATTCCAGCTAGAATACAAAATTTAATACCGTTAAGTGGAACGTTTAGTTTAAAAATTTACAAATTACTACAAAGACAAATTGACAAATTCGTATGTCCAACTATATATCCGTGCTATTCGAATATTTACACTAATAGGGTACGTACGAATAAGTTATAAATTAAAGGATATGTATCCGAATATGCGCTGAGGTTCAAAGAAGGAATAATCATTTCGGAAAAAAAAAAGTTTTAATATGCCAGGCCATAATTTAAGCCTCTACATCCTGTCGTACCAGATGAGGTAGACATCTTAGCCCGCGTGCACACCAATACACAGTGTTGCCAACGACCATATAAGTGTTGAGGCTAGATTAGTACCAGAAACTAGCTAGATTGTCGCTAAACGAAAAATTAAAAGTCTTCAGATGTGTCATCAAACAAACGGAACGAAGTCATTGTGATTTGTAAAAGACGGATAGTTTAGAGCTCTTTTGTAGACCGAAGCAATGCATTATGTGTTTTTGCAGTGCGGTAGTTCTAAAACGAAAATTTGACAGTATTAAAATTTAAAATAATGAACATGAACCTGACAGAAAATTAGGGAAAGGTGCCAGTCATCAGATTAGTTTCTAGGCACTAAAAATTAAAATTAGTCATTTCAGAAAATTAAAAGTCGCTAAATTTGTAACATTGCCAATGCAAGTTAAAATTAACAGATACAATAAATTAGCCATACACAATGTTTTTTCTTACCTATCACACTATCCACTTCGGTGGCCTCCTGGTCAAAAGCGCTATACTTGCGGTATACTAGACTGCTAATGACGGGGAGGTTGAGGTTCTAATCTCGGACAGGTGTATTGAGGGTGGTTTTACAAACTGGTTTTTTTACTCTACCTCCATGAAAATGTTTGTACACTTCATATAAACTTAATCTTCCTAATCCATAAAACGATTAGCTTGATTAGAAAAGAAGAATGTACAGTGCATTTACCCTGAAAGGTAGCAATCTTACTTTGATTGATTACGCTATGGTCTTATCTTAAAATATATAAACCAGGGGTACTAAACAAGGCAGTAGTATTACCTTTACTGAATATACTATGACAAAATATTACAAGCTACTAGATAGTGATACCAAGCAAAGTATAAACCTTACCTTGACTGATTACACTATGGCCCAATATCACAAGATACTGAGTATTGAAACCAAGCAAGGTAGAAGCCTTACCTTGACTGATTACACTATGGCCCAATATCACAAGATACTGGGTAGTGGTACCAAGCAAGGTAGAAGCCTTACCATGACTGATTACACTATGGCCCAATATTACAAGATACTGAGTATTGAAACCAAGCAAGGTAGAAGCCTTACCTTGACTGATTACACTATGGCCCAATATCACAAGCTACTGAGTTCAAGATACTGAGTATTGAAACCAAGCAAGGTAGCAGTATTACCTTGACTGAATATACTATGACAAAATACTACAGGCTACTGGAAAGTGGTATCAAGCATGATAGCAGCCTTACCTTGAACGATTACACAATGGCCTTATCTTGTAAGCTATACCACAGTTTTACCAAGCACGTATAAGTCCTAGCTGAGTTATTTCACTATGTTTCTTATAATATAAGCTACACCATAATGGAACCAAGCAAGGCAAGCTTGATACCTCTCAGTGCAAACGGAGTGTACAAGTTGAAGCCCAGCCTAGATACCAGTAATTTAATCTGCACCATGCGTGCCAGACGTCACAGCATATTATTAGCATGGTCGATATAAAGCCAGTACACGTTAAGTGCCAACGATCACTCTCAATCATCACAAACTTTGACAAACATAGCGGAGTAGACGTTAAGTTGGTTCATATAACTCTCTGAATAAATGAACAATCCGGTAACTGCGTGTTGACGCTGATCTAAATGTTGACGCGCCGGATGATATTAAAGTGAATCAACAGGAGATGAAATAGACACGGCCACTTAGTGTTTCCTGCACTCAACGACATGAATAGTGAATGAGCTCGCGTGAAGGTGGCGCCGTCTAATGAGTGCTTTTCATGGAATCGCTCCAGTTTTAAACAATGCATGGAGCTCCCCGAACGATCGATTGTTAAAATGGTATGTTTACTGGAATATCAATACGGTTAAGGTATTTTAAACGTTTGGAATGTGCAGGCTTAAAAATATTGCTCAAGGGAGTATACAGGCGTACGCAATGCAATCAACCCCTATGGGCTACCCCCTCCGGAATATTCGGCAATATTCACATTTTTTAAATTAAAAAACTACGCAAACTCACAAACAATAGCCATACCGAACCATAATATGAACTAGTTCATACGTAATTGGGTCGACTACACAACATGGCTTGATTTGAGTTCAACATTTTATCCATACACAGGGCGGGCGTTTTACACTGATTCAACATTGTGTTAATATTTATAAGAAGGGTTATTTCATTTATTTTATAAAAAATGTCTTATTAAATTTCAAATTTCATAAAGCAACACAAAATTAAGCTAAATATTCAATTTTTGAAGTATGTTTAGATAATTATCAAAGCAAAAAAATAGTAAAACTACATAACGAACGTGTATGTATTTATGTATAAGCATCGCCCCAATAGATTTTAGACCTATAAGAATTTTTTCAAATAATGTACCTACTTTTGTGTCCGTATTGTCTAAGGTGTTACTCTCGTGTTATACTAGACTGCAAAGACAGGGGGAATGGAGTTTGAATCCTGGTCGGATGTATTGAGGGTTTTTTCCAAAATGGTTTTCCAATTTCCCTCCACGTAGATCTGGATATACTTCCTCTTAATTAAACCTTCCTCATCCCTAACTCATTAGCGTAATTATTAGTACACATGCGTATAACCTAAACAGGTAGTAAGACGCGGTGATATAAACATATACAAAACAAATACATGCTTGCAAGTATTATTTCGTGTTATGGAAATGTTATCTTCCTAGAACATTCTTCTCTTGTACTAGGTTTGCCCATTCATCATAGTGCTAAAATAAAGTAATATAAAACATTAATCTATTCTAATACAAAAAGAATGAAAAATTAATAAAATACATAATAAACTCAAAACAAAATACTTTATTTAATCATGTAAACTCGCTTCAGTGGCTACTTGGTCTAAAGCCTTAACCTTGTGTAAGACTAAACTTCCGAAGACAGGGAGAATGAGGTTAGAATCTAAGTCGGGTGTATTGATGGTGGTTTTTATAAAATGGTATTCCACTCTCCTTCCCATAAATATAGCCTTCTGCATCCCTGAAATCATTAGAGTGATCAGTACATAGGCGTAAAACCTAGACGGACACTAGGACGCCATGATAAAAAAATGTAATTCTCAGAAATTATGTTTACTTTTAGTAAATGTGTTACTGTGATATAAAAATTGACATGAAACCCGCAATAAGTACATGCATACATACCTAAACAAGCTGTCCAATTTAGGGGTAGGTAATAAATTGCGCTTACAACTAAAAAACCCACAGATCCTTACTTAATCCATCCCCACTAACTTTCTTCGCACTTCCTTGTACTTGCATACTCCTTTATCTTCAACAACACCTGTACACATAATCACACTTACTCTTTTATTATTAAAACTCTTGCTGCTTCTCTTTTTCAGAAATTCATCTAAAAAATTTAGACAAATTTTACAGAGCCTGTCTCTTCCTTTTGACCCACATATTCTACGTTCACACTCGTATATTTGCGTCGCCAATCGATCCACACTCAACCTCTCAACATGCCCAAACTAACATAAGACGCTTCTTTCACATATACCTATAGTATTTCCCTTCAAATTGTACTCCTTCAGCACCCATTCATTACTGACTCTGTCCATATGAGTTTTTCCACATACATTTCTCAGATATATCATTCCAACTGCATTCACCTTGCTCTTGTTTCTTCTGACAAACCCACTCTTTCAATACTACTTCATTCTTTACAATAGTCCACACACATCCAACTACTCTTTGAGAAGCATTCACCCATCCATATATTTCACCATCTTTCCTTTCATTTGTACAGAATATTGTTTTCTTTTCTTTTTGGTCAAGGAGATATTATGGACGTTATCTATACAATTTTTTTGATACAAATAATATGTATCTAGAATATTCAAATATTTTCCATTCTAACACTTTAAAAAAATATATTGGTATGTTGTTTAAAATATCTCAAAAGGCCTAGTCATTTGTGGGCTGCCTGGTCGGAATTATTAACAGACCTCTCTGACCCCAACAAGCCAGAACATTTGAGACTGCAATTTTTGTCTGCTTGCCAAATGGTGAGCTTACAAAAGTTTAAAAGTTATTATTTATATTATTATTACTTGAAGTGTTCAACGTGCACCTTCTAAACCAGCTGATTATATCAGCACATGACTTATAAACTAACCTGAATATAAAACAGACACAACACCAAGTACCCGACCGTTAATGTATCACTGTGAAAGGATAAACAAAAATGTCCCCATTACATTTTTAGCACTGCCAGGAATAGTACTCGGTACCCCTAGTTAAGCAGGCAGACACCTTACCTAATGAGCCAAAGTTTATAACAATAAAAAGTTGGTTAAAAATTGGTTTCTCGTGGGTATAATCAGAAAATTATCAAAAATTCTAGTTTAAGAAACATTTTAATCATGCTAGCATTTTATTTAAGTAAGCCCTTTTCTCACAATTTCTTCTACACTTAACCACTGTTTTTTTTTAAATTCAAAATCATAGCAGAAATTACTCGTATGGGTGGTCGTGTGGTCTATCGCATCACCTTTGCATTAAAATGGATTTCTGGTAACGAGAATTTCGGGGTTCGTATACAATATTTTGTCATGAGTTTATTCAAATGGCTTACAACTCTCTCTCTCCATTCAAATGCTGGAGCATGTTCTCTAAATTAGACTTTTTTAATTCTACCCTAAAAATGTGAGCAGGTAGGTAGTTGAACGGGTAGTAAGACGTAGTGTACATTAATTGTAGAACAAAGTGTTCAGCATTTTAAGTTTAAATAACTAACGATATTTTAATTGGCAATGCTAGGAATAAGTGTATGCCTGTAACCCTGAGCTTGAAAAAAAATTCAATGATTACTTTATTTAAAGTTTTTATTCAAGAAAACGTTGTATAGGATCTGTTTGTATATTTAAAAGCTTTATACTTTTTGAGAGATTTAAATATACAATATTTTGTATTTGTTTACTTTGATGTCATACATTCCTATCTAGCCGTGAATTAGTTAACTGAATTTAGCAAACTAAATTGTTAATCTCAAGTATTAGAGTATTAATCGTATTGAGGAATGTTTCTCGAATTTTTTTTTCCCTTTTCCTCAACGCCAAGACTAAATTCTACCTTCTTCATCGGTAGCAAATTAGTAAACTACGTGGATATTCAGATTTGGGACGAAACACGCGCCCCCGAAATGAAAGACAGGGGATTGTATTTTGTATCTGTTCTAGAATTAAGTTAGTTTTTAAGTCGTGTGCTGATATCAGTCGATTCATAAAGTATAAAGTAAGTACTCATAATAAATAAAAAGAGCTAAATATGAAGGGAAAGTATTATGAATATAATGAAAAAATACAGACATTAAAAGTTTGCTTTTTTTAAAAAAAACAACATAATACTTCTGGTAAACTTTTATTATCTATAATAAATTGTAAAATTGTTTTAAGGTTCGAAAATAGAGTGTTATTATTTTTGAAAATTTCAAACCCCGTATAAAATGCCTATCAATGTATATTGATAATGATATGTAATTCTATTATTATGTATCCCCCTCATGTTTAATAATGTACTCAGATAACTGTGTATGCTGACTGAAATGAAACAATTTCTAAGTCTCGGTAAAATGGTCTTCAAAGAACCCTTTCTCTTGGAACTAGTCAAACATTCTTGAAGCCATTGTTTCACGGGTTCCATTAACCCAACAATGGTTTTCATCGTACTTCAGGTAAAGAAATTGCTTAGGAAATCTCTTGGGGTCATATTTCTAAGCAAAATTTTTAATTGCTTGAAACACAATGGCATGTGCTGTCTTTGTAACTCTTAGTGGATACATGGATGAATTGAAAAAGGAATCTATCCCTACGGATCTTTCTTAGGAACAGCTACTGAAATGCATGTGTGTTACTTGAACTTTCAAATCAAAGGTTTAATGTATATGTTACACACGAATAGTGAAAGTTCAAATTTCAAGAATTGGGAAAATTTCTGTTCATTTTTGTGATCTCGCTTTTTCTATTAACCATTTTACGAACTAGACAAAAATTGCATTTATTATTTCCCATTTCATGAACTATCAACTGTAAACTTAATTGAAATTAATTTTAATATATTATATTAAACTAACCTTACCTAATTTAAGTTAACCTTCAATTTTAATACGATTAAAAGATAAATGGTGAACTTAAATACCATAACTGTTTTTCCCTTGTCCTTTTCAAGGACCGGGCAAAAGCTCGTCCAGTTCATGAATTGTGTGACTATTGGAAAGCTACCTAGTTCATGAAATAGCCAGTTCAGTTCATGAACTGGGCAGCTGGAAACACAAGCGCTCAGAAATCCATGAACATGACTAGTTTTTGCCCAGTTCGTAAAATGACCAAAAGGAGAAGGTGGTTAATGGAATGGGCAGAAATTTGCCCAATTCATGAAATTATAAAATTAACGAATGGGGTGTGACATATATATACCTGACTTATAAATGGGTCGTAACAAAGGAAAGATGGTGGCGATAGTAGCAGGCACTCCGGGGTGCCTTTGGTCTGTGGGCTTCATCAGAAGAAGGTTATATTATTTTTCACCTCGTTGCATTACCCTTTCGGATTATATTCATATATATTATATTAATTACGCCAATGGAGTATCGAACGTGAAGGTAATATTTAGAGATAATTAATCCGTATTTAAGTGAGGGAATTATGGGTAGTCATTTAGTAAAAAGCCACTCTAAATACACCCAATCATGATTCGAGCCCTGATCTCACCGTTATCGTCAGTCTAATATATTGCGAGAGAAACTCCTTAGACCCTTCACACACCGAAGTGGGTCACACACATATGCTAGCTTATCTCTTTTATGTGAATAAAGTAGAGATGGCTTCTCAACATCAACATTATTCAAAAGTATCTCTTTCTCTCTCACACACACCTACTACTGCAACGTTAAAATGGCTGAGTTCAACAATTCAGCTCTAAACGGATATGAAGCCATTTTTAAAACAGTTTAAAAAAACTACTAGGATAATGTTGATATATTCATACATCAATCCTTATGAGCTCCAATTCTCCCTTTTGATAGACGATAAAATAATATATTATATATATTTTAGCACTACGTCTTACTGTCCATTCGGTTTATACGCTTATATACTAATTACGCTAATGATTTTGGGAATTAGGGAGTTTATATTTAGAGGAAGTGTACCTGCATGTTCGTGAAGGGAGAGTTTAAAACAATTTTATGGAAACCACACTCAGTACACCTGTCCGAGATTCTAACCCCAATCTCCCAATCATCAACATTCAAGGAATATCTATATCTTCAATCTTCTATATTAATAAACTGAGGCTTGTTTTTTATGAACATTGCGCGATATCTACTTCACGCAGAGGTCTGAAATATTAAATATTAATATCCCCTGTGAACGAACATGTGCAGTGTGCCCCGTAAAGCCGGAATTGGCTTTAGAGTTTTTAAATTAATTAAATCCGTGTTGGAATCAATTAAATACATCAATAATATGTAATTTTTGTATCTAATGTATGTATTTGTTAAAAAATAATAGAGCCCCTGGCAAAACAGGTCTTAAGCCTCGTTTATTATGTAACAAGATGGGCCCAATGTGTTGGGAGCCAAAATAATATGGAGTAGGGAAGTCGTGTTTTTTCATGCCAACTTGTTGGGTCAGCATTATGGGAACTCCTCAGTATTTAATTAGTCTACACATTTCTGGACAAGGAGAATGAGTTATTACTTGCCGTTTCTTAATTTTTTCGTGTTGCCAGGAAGTATCAAAGTATACTCTTATATAAAAAATAAAAAATAAAAAAACTAGGGAGAGGAGGAGCAGGGGTATTTCAAAAACCTTGGAAGTGCATCTTTTGATTATTCGAATTTTTGAAAAACCGAGTAAACGTATCAAAAAACCTAATAATTTTGATACAAATAAATTATTCTGTGTCCGATTTGATTCCACTCCATGACCACAAAACTATTTAAACCCTGATGTTAAGCCAATCTGAAAACCAAACAAGCGTGTCGCTATGACTAGACACTGCCTCGTTGTATACATATTTAGCTAAACAGCCAACACAACATGCTGTGTACAACTTTTGAGCCAAAATATAGCCCAACACAATATGTTGGCACTGACCAGCCCTCAATCTTGGCAGACATGTTGTGTGTATATAGATAAATGAGGCTTAAGGACACTAACACATTTTCTCTAACAGTTCATTCTTTTTACCACATACTCCTCTCATATTTCACGTTCCAATAGTCTATGTTCGCACCACCTTGTCAATAGATGTGCCTTTCAGTTTTAACCCTAACTGCCCATAATAAATTTGGTCACCTGAGGCTAATTAGACAGATGTTTATTTTAGTAATGAATTTAGAGTAGACCAGGTTACTAGCCTTGATCGTAACTGCACCAATGGCAGTATTCACTGCTTAGGGTAAGGTTTCTGTACCGGTCGGTGTTGGCACATTTTAGCCATTATACCACAATTACAACCATTGCTCAGTCTCACCCTGAGCGCACTTGCACTAGTCCTACAAACCAGTATCCCTGCTATAGAGACCGCCTTGACGGCCAGTGTACCACAAGTACAACCGTTGCTCAGTCTTACCCTGAGCGCACTTGCACTAGTCCTACAAACCAGTATCCCTGCTATATAATCTGCCTTGCCAGCCAGACGGGGTATTATTGAGGTGGTTAGTGGTGCAGTAAAATGTATCTGTCCTTGGCGCAAATATAAACAAGTATGGTAAAGTAAATCACAGTTACTGTAGTAAGAAAATAACAATACATATTTCAGGTCGTGCACTTTCTTAAATCAAGTTTATACCCGTACACAAACAACAAACTTATAACACAGAACAACAACGCTGAGCACTCAAACATTAGGTAAGAATCATTCTTTTTCATGCATTGAGTATTTCTGACCTTTATGATTATATGCATTTATAAAAATGAGGCGAAGGGGGTGAAAATTTAATTTAGAGATAATATATTATCATTTGTGTGGAAGATTGGGAACACTTTTATGAAAANTTCTCTACCTATAAGATAGAGAGAAAGTAAATATACCCTTAGTAGGCCTACACCCAACTGTAATTCAAAGCCCGATATCCCCATAATTGACAAATCAGACTAGACAAGTTTGACGTAGTACACGTGACCACTGATTAGAATACTAAGAAATTGTTACTGGGATAACCAATATCAAAACATAAAATTAGTTCTAGGCACTTCAAGGAAGTCTCATTAATATGTCAATTTCTCTAGAACAAGTCCGTACAAATTTTTTAACTAACCCCTTTATAAATATCCTAAAATGTGTTTGAAACAACATTATATTTAAATAAATTACCATATAAATATCATATAAAAATTTAAGAAATAATAAATAAAGTAGTTTCATATTGGTTTGTATGCATCCAAAAATACATTATGGATAGAAAATAAAATACCTCTTGGTAGGACGAGACGTCAATGGGAGGATAGAGTGAAAATAAAATATTCCAATCCAGTCAAGCCCTAAAGGGGTATGTGACTGACAAAAGTTTAGGGTATATTAGAATTATGATGAGAAACCTATTTGCCAGCTAACTGTGTGTACACCAAGGTTCTTGATATCTGAATACGACTATAATTTGTTTATTAAATAATGTGAGTTATCTTATCTTAGATACCAAATTGAGTTGGTGATTTGTGTAACTTATTTGTCCACACGTTACACCACAGTACACCCGATCGGGATTCAAACTCCAACCTCTCCATCACAATCAACTCAATAAAGACCACCAGACAGAAAGAAGCTTTTGTCCACGTGCCTACCGGAATAAATCGCGGAGACTTTGAGCTTCAGTCTGATTCTCTTCTTTGAGATACTTTTTTGGCAATGTGGGGTTGACATTTAGTTTTCATGCTGTACGGATACTACTCCTTAACCATATCAGTAGCTCATATCTCTATTGTATTAAGAACCCCGGGTTCAATTCCTTGAATTACCAAAGGATATGTGGGGAAATTGGAACTAACCCGTTTACAGAGATGAATTAATTGCCTAGGGACGGGGTGTTGTGCATTTATAGTGTTTTTTGTACACTGGGTTATCCCCATACTATACAAATTAGGTACATATAAGGAATATATAATTTATAGGAACCGTACCATCATTGGCGTGGATGAAGGATGAAAAACCATTTAGGAAAGACTAATCCCAATCGGGATTTGAATACCAACCATTTAGTAGCCGGTGAACTAAATCGTATAGCGTTAACATATTTGTTTGCGTTTCCACCGATGCGGGTTTTTAAGGGTAAGGCTAGCTTATAAGTTTTGTGTTGATATAATCAATTGGTTTATAAATTTAAGTTTAAATACAAATGCTAGACATAAACAGTTTTTTTTATAAAGCTACCCGTTTTGGTGGCCGCATGGTCTAAGGCACTACTCTCGCAATAGACTATATTATCAATGACGGGGAGGTTGGGGTTCAATCTCGGTCGGATGTACTGAGGGTGGTTTTTACTAAATAGTTTTCCACTCTCCCTCCACGAAAATTCAATCTTACTAGCTTCTTACCACATTAATGTAATTAGTACGTAAGTTTATAACTCGAACGGGTAGTAAGACGCGGTGATAAATAAATAAATTTTACTAATTTAATTTGTTGCTTAAGCCACTGTGACTATTTCACTGCTCTATTGACACAGCCTAGTAAGATATATAATATATTTTATAAGTTCTAACTTATCAACTAAACGGTTGGCCAGTCTTCCCATTCTGTGTTTTAACGTGTGCAATTTTCACAATTTTTGAGAAAAGGCTTTACAGATATAGCTAAAGTGGTAAATTTGAAAATTACTTGCTTTATTTTTGCTTTAATTATAAGCTAAAGTAAATTTATAAAATCTGGCAGGTTTTTATTTTTTGCTTGTTCGCTTTCCTTATAAAATATCTATATGAATCTTACTGAGATCGTATTGTTCAACAGATACATCTGAACGGCCTCCTTACTAGTGTCCATAAAAGAGTGGTTAGAGTGACTTTCCAGAAGTCTATGGGACACTACTTTGATTCTGGGTGATTCCGACGATTATAATTACTATATATAAGTGGGCTAATCTTACCATCCATTGAGTAGGGCTTATACAATAATGTGTGTAGGAATGGACATCTGAGGTCCATTATTTTCCCAGAAAAGTATGATTTTGTTTGGGAAAAAGGCGTTCCAGTAGATTGATCTTACAAAAATCACTATACACATAATTAAGTGTTATGTATTGGTGCGTGGTACTTACTATTCTAGTATAGGATAAGCTATTCTGAAATAGTCATCGTACCCAGGTGGAAAATCACTCAAACTAACTTTATTGCTTTTACAAATGACAGGGCAAGAACCAGTAACAGTTCAGATGTTCTATGACTTTTTTTTTAATATATACTTTTTTTTAAAAGATATAACCTACGGTTTTATTACATCGGAAATCATGTTATAGTAGCATCCATACATTCAAGGATTCACATAAATTATATTACAGGGATGTCGTTCTCGGAAACATAGGAATTTAGATATTAGACTTAAAATACCCTATAAATGGTCATCCCCTAAAATTACCACAGTAACTTTTTATCTCTCTCTCTCTCTCTCTCTCTCGCAACGAATTAAGTGTTGATCTGAGTGATCAGACACGAGGGATGGGAATCTATGGGTAGAGTATTACTGAAAAATTACCATGGTGTAAGTTAATAGGTGGCTACACAGGCTAGGGCGTTAGAACCACGACCCATAATGTCAACGTTGATAGAGGATGTGTGTGTCCCACGAGGAATTTATCAGTTATCACTTATCACTATTTTTACCCATCCTATTTCCAAGACAATGTGAATGCACTTTCTCTAAAATCCACCATCTCTTTAACTACCTTTGAAACTACCATATATCTTCGATTCTAAGACGCACTTTTAATTAAATTTAAACATCTGCGAAAACGGGGTGCGTCTTAGAAACGATGGCCTCTTAGAATCGTAGTTCATTTTGATTTTTTCCCGCGCTTTGCCCACGGCACCACACGTTTTGTTTTTACGCGAAAGCCCCACATCCAAGTTTGACTGTTAGCACATTCTTCGATTCCATTGGATAATAAAGTGACTCTGATATTGATTCAGATGCAGATATCGACGACTCAGAAGAATCAGACTGATATTGATTCAGAAGGAAGTGATACCACTTATTGATAAATAAGGTACTGCCTGTACTGTGTTGTTAGTAGATTGAATTCTGTATTAAAATATTTCTTGGATATAATATAGCTGTTTTGCTTTTTTTATGTTGGTGGTAATGCAAATTTAAGGCGCGTCTTACAATCAATGGCGTCTTAGAATCGAAGATATACGGTAATCCCCTAACCACCCCTTAGTTAAACAGTATTAAATAATTTTTAATATGTCATCCTAGTATAATGTATGCTAAGCTATTTTTTATAGTGACAATTAAAAAATACAAAGCAAAGATGTAAAATAAATTTACAACGGGTAAAAGTATCTATATATATATATATATATATATATACATGACGTTAATCTGTGAATGTGTGAATGCTATTATGACACGACCACATACCAGTGAATAAAGCCTCGAGCTGTAGAGTTGGCATACAAATCACAAAACTCCGGACTGTTGCTTGGCCTTACTACAATACCTGCGATTTGGACAAGCTAGAAACTACGATGACTATAGGTGTAAATAATGTTACCATCTTTCACACGATGTATGTACGGTGGTATATTACAGAAAGTCTAGTCACTTCTCTTAAGGTTGGTCCGGCTATACCTCACGTCAGACTAGATTGGTTAACTTGTCACTCACGTTTGAACGTACTGAGCTCATGTTTTTCACCTCACACCTACAGTCCAATTTTAGTAAGAAGAATCTTTTAGAAAATACAAACATATTTCAGACGAAATGATAATATTTTACTTCATTGCTAGGCATTAATATTAGCTATCAAATGTGACAGCTCTAGCATAAAATAACTG
The DNA here is from genome assembly GCA_902151455.1 of Timema bartmani. Classification (NCBI taxonomy): domain Eukaryota; kingdom Metazoa; phylum Arthropoda; class Insecta; order Phasmatodea; family Timematidae; genus Timema; species Timema bartmani. The sequence continues at coordinate 761 of CABFWB010002062.1, read as the reverse complement.
TAGTTAGAATAGATATAGTAGCTTTTCTAGATTTAATTCTATGGACAATGGACTTAAGTTATTCACTATAGCTAGGTAGCAAGTTATCCCTTCCTAGGTAATCCTTGTTACGAAGTCGAGACGTAGGCAGGACTAATTATTGCCGTCCGGGTTACGGCGCAGGTATTGTTCCAGTTAACGCGAACAACCAAATGGCCTTTCTACTAACCGTTTGTTGACTTAACTTCGTATGAGCCTCACGTGTATGGACGTTTTAATGAAAACTGGGGAGACATTTAGGTTAACTTCTCTCTCTTGTTATAAACGCTTTGTCTTACCATGGTTGCTTGTTCTTATACATCTTCATTGGACGGACGCTGTTACGATATAGCTAACCCCTGTGGTCATTTGAAGGAGTGGTTATTTTACAACTACTTAAGAGACGGAGAGATTATTAAATGTAAATATATACCACCCCGTACGAAACTTGGTTCATAAATAGTTCCTTTACATCTCGTTTTTATATATAATTCTATTGATCTGAAAGTTCACAATCTTTTCTAAGGAAATATCCAAACAGCATAACATGAGAAAACAGGCTATAACTTTGTTTATTATGTAGGATACAAACAATGTCTATTATTGAGCTATCAATGTAACACTTATGTGAATTGTTACCCTAATAATTAAATAATTTAAAAGCATTTCAGGTTAGTTTTTTTTACGGTCGCAATACTTAAACTTTAATGTCCAAAAAGTTAAAAAATATATATATAATTGCG
>CABFWB010002061.1:111458-122880 GCA_902151455.1 Timema bartmani | reverse complement strand
TATATATATATATATATATCCCATTACGCGTTCCCTTTAGAGCTATATACGACAATATGGGCTATCTGGGGAGATTATTTCTACGTCAAAACGCGTTCTCTTTGGCGATATTTTCTAATCCAGTATGCGTTCTCTGTCAAGCTATTTGCTATGCCATTTTAGATTCTCTGTCAAATTATTCTCTACACCAAAATATTTTCTTTTTAGCGCCGTGTCTTACTACCCGTTTGGGTTATACGCTTATTTATACGTTATTTGTGGAGTTATTCACTATGCCATTGTGTGTTCTATATGGATTTATTCTTTGTCGAATATTCTTTATGCCAATATTCGCTTTGTAACTATTTATATTTGTTATTATTTGAGTAATTAAATAAAGCCATTAGCCAATGAACATATTTTAAAACTTGAGTTGCTGTGAATCTGTATTCAAACCCACAATATAAAATTATATCTTGAGGTTAGTATTTTTTTTTAGCACCGCGTCTTACTACCCGTTCGGGCTATACATTTAAGTACTAATTACGCTAATGAGTTTAGGAATTGGGAGGGTTGAATTTAGAGGAAGGGAACCCGCATTTGCATGGAGGGAGAGTGGAGAACCATTTAGGAACCCCCCCAAGCTTCACCCGACCGAGATTCGAACCTCGATCTCCCCGTCCTCGACGTTCGAGCTCAACACGACTAGCGCGTTAGCCAACTACGCCACCGAGGCGGGTAAGGTTAGTATTAAATTACATTTGCATTAATGTTCTATAATCTGTCATCATGGTTTAAGTTATTCAGATTTTTTTTATTTTTTTCTCTGTTATTAATCACTCTTCAGGATTACATGCAACTCTATTTTAGTTGATGGATAATTAATTTAATGAATTTGTCTATTTAGATGTTTGGAAGTACTATTGGCGGGTATATTTTCATAGTTCACATGTATGCTCTTATAGGTTATTCTAGCGTGTAAGTCGTGTGCTGATATATGCCTTTGGCTAGAAATTGCCCCTAATATCTCCCATCACTTTATCAATTCTGGTTTACCGCTGACGACGAGGTCGAGACTCTAATCCCAGCTGGTTGTATCGAGAGTGTTTTTTACTAAACGATTTTCCATTTTCCCTCCACGCAAATACGTGTAAATATTCTTTAAAATTATACTTTACTCATTCCCGCCCTATTAGCCTAATACGATATACTGGATAGGTCTTCAAACACCGCGGGAAAAAATAATACATCTCCCTTGAATGTTTTTAAAGATTATTAAAAATGGATTCAAACACATTTTAAAGGCACAGTATTAAAGTTAGAGGAAAAACTTAAATTTTCAGGAATTGCTATTGTATTAGACGTTTTATGTCTTCCCGAAGTAGATGGCGTATGAGTCATTTTTCCACTGCATCTCTCATCCCATGCGTCGCACATATGTTGTTATACCGTAAAACACATGTTTTATGTGCAGGTTTGCAGTGTAGCGTATAATATTTGGCTGGCACATAAGTGAACCATTTTATTATACTTTCAACACTTTATTTCTCACAATCAACCACGATAGTGTTTTTGTTTATCTACTTATGTATATGTATACAATATGTGCTACGTAATTAAGTTCATCCTTGATATTTAAAAAAATAGTATTTTATTACTACAGGTCGAAATTAACATATGTACGCCATGCACTTGGGTACATACCTCAAATAAATTTAATATGGTCGATGACTGATAGCTATACATGGCATCGAACCCTGGACCCTTGGCTTAGTGCAATAATGTTCTCCCACTGATCTATTCAAAGATTGTCCTGTACTCAAGGTCATTATTACTCATACATAGCTTAAGGCAGAGTCTGTGATGGTCGTATGAATTCCTCGGATCCTAGAGCTATCATTGAATCACAGTCACTCATCCTGCCATTTGTACAATATGTAATTGCACAGGTTTGGCGATATAGTTTTTAAAAACTTATCTTAAACACATCCTATGAGAGGTAATAACACCTAGCTGTGTGAGTCTTGAGGTCGGAGTTTGATTCCGGATGGGTTCACCATCTTCCATTTCATCCCCTTCCACCCATTGTGGTTACTCATTCTTATTTCCAAGAGAATGTATTTGATTGAAATTCTATTTTTCGCACCATGATTCTAAAGATGTGCTAGTTTTTAAATTACTTGATGCTCGTACACGTGGATAGTTGATTTATGGTCAAAAACACGTTTAGGAGACTTTGGTTTGGTGCAGGTTGAGATCTTATAAAATATATTATTTGGTTATGAGCTAATATTATGTAAATTTATGATATATTTATTTATATGTGTTTATGCTTTGCCTATTACTATCCATATAGGCTATCTGCATATTTACCCTAATGTTGTGTAGAATGTATTTAAAATATACCCGTATTTGCTCAATTAGAGATTGAGAAACAATTTAGGAAAAACTACACGGTCTTCAGTACACCCGATCAAGACTCAAACCCAGATTTCTCCGTCATCTGAAATCCACTTTACTGTGAAAGTAGCGCCTTAAACCTTGCAGCCATCACAGTGGGTTTCAATTTGTTGACAAAAAAACTTAGCATTAAGGTTTTGAAAAGCCTACTCGACATTGAAAGAATCTTATCCAAAAGTTTAAAATATTATATTATCTACTTTCCTTTATTTATGCGTTGAGTAGTGTTTTCTTAAGATGTCCTTTTAGTAGATTATGCTAACTGACCACTTTCTGAAAGATAAACTTTCTAATTTTGGTATATATTTTAAGCTTTGCTAAGAACCTAATTTGCTAATAAAAGTAAGCTAGGCCTAATGTGTAAAACTGCAATTTCAGTAGGTTTTGCCTAAGGTTCTGGGTTTTAACCCAATTTGTATTTAGCCCCAATTATCCATTGTTTTTGTCATGAAGTGCTAAGTGGATAAAATAATGAAAGAAAGATCTACAAAATACGTAATCGCAAAGAGCAACAGAGGTCAGCCATATTTTTTTTTGCACCTTTTTAACTACTCGTCCAGGCTATACGCATATTAACTACGCTGGTGGGGATAAGAATAAATAAGATATAGTTTTGAGTAAATGTACCCTCATTCTTAGGGGTGGAAGTAGAATGGTAAACCATTTAAGAAAATGTAGCTTAGGGCTTAATATACCCGGCTGGGATTCGAACCTAGACCTCCCCGTCACCATAAAGTCAAGCTAGATGAGTTTGTTATTTAATCCACGTGCCCACTGGTGAACAATTAAAACTTGTTGCAATCACTTTATATAAGGTCGGACGTCCCTCCACCTAGCCATGGACCTAGATAGTGTGTTTCGTGTTCTTGTTGACAAGTGTGTTAGGACCTTCTCAAGTTAAACATTTAATTAACTCATTAACTTTTGATGGCATCGTAGGCATTTGTTACGGTTGAAGTACTCGTTTATTTAGTATCGGAGGTGATACGCCTTCAGCGTTTATTGCCGTCGTGGGAGGATGGTAGCGTTCTACTTTGTCGGGTGCAGAAGACACTCCAACTTATTTTAGATCTCCGATCAAATGAACAATATTCTTGTTAACTTTATAGATTGAAGTTTGCCATTCTTTAGTTAGACAAGATTTGAATAATTTCCTAAAACTATCCCCCAACCTAGTAATTTGACTAAAATAATACAGAATAAGTCGCTAATAACCACCAATCGGTCAAGACTCTAGTGTATGACACTTTCATTGCACTTGGTAGCCTCTTTTTATATGGTCGTAGTTTTTCAACATAATGCGAAGTTTCAAACCGTAGTGCTAGAAATGTGGTTATGAATACAAAAAATTAACTAATACACATCAACCAACATCAGATAATATCTTCATGAAGTTTCCCTCCCATTTCACTAGGCCAATGTCTTGAAGCAGTTCCATCTGTCATTGTCTTGAAACAGATTCATCAGGTCACTATCTTGAAATAGTTCCTACGGTCACTGTCTTGTAGCAGTTACAACCGTCATTGTCTTGAACCAGGTACACTCCTCATTGTCTTAAAATATGTCAGCCAGTCATAGTCTTGAAGCATTTCCATTCGCTACTTTAGTGAGTAATTACTAATTAGTATTAAACTGATGGTAGTTTCAAGCAGTTTGCAAAAGGTTAGTTCCTTGTTAATTTGAAGCCCGTCTTTGGCCGTTTCTCACATGCTCTATTTTCGTCTAGATGAATCAACTATTTTAAAAATAGGCTGCCCACTAAAAGTATAGTATGTTTGTAATAAAGTAAAAATAAGGGGAAAGGCAGTGCTTTGTCTCCTTCCTTCCGCCCATATCTGTCGTACAACTAGGTCACCAAAATATTACACAGATTGGTCTACGATGTTGCTGTTTGGACATGGCTGGTTTTTTGGTCTTCCTGTGATTTTACACACACACACACACACACATATATATATATATTATACACACTAACAGCCAAGGAGACAAGATTGTCTAAGCTACCAAAAGAAAAAGGGTCAAGTTTTTACATAGTGCTCCAGAACAGATACACCACACCACACTAAACAATGAAGGCCAATGGAAATAGCACTTGACATTGATCCGCAGGAAAACATTCTCGACAAGATGCCCCAAGGGGTGTTTTTATTACCCTCTCTTATCATGAGAATGCCGGTTCATTATTATATAAGAGTATGTATAAAGCATTATTGTAATTATTTAGGTCAAATTCTTCAATGCGTGAACATCCCTTTACCCCATCCTCTCACTTAATATATATAGTGACATACCTGTATCTTCCATATACTCATGCATATATAATATGTAGATATATATTATGCCATAGCTATTAATTATAATACACAAACGCAAAAAATGCATCAAACATTTAAAATTAGACACACACTAACAGAAAACAAATAAGTTACCTAACCTAAACCAACTTGCACACAAAGTAAATCTTTTCAAAAACCAACTCCCAAAAAATTGATATTATTTTACTCATTTGTAAATGGAAGGTACAAATTAAATAATAATACTCAAGTAAGATAATAATAATAATAATACTTAGCACCTCGTCTTACTACCCGTTCGGGTTATACGCATAAGTACTTTAAGCTAATGGATTATGAATTGGGAAAGTTGATTATAGAGTAAGTGAACCCGCATTTGCGTGGTGGGGGATTAGGCAAAACCACCCCCAGTTCACCAGAGTGAGATTCGAACATCGATCTCCCTGTCCTCGGCAGACTAGCTCAACACAAAACTATCGCGTTAGCTAACTACGCCACTGAGGCGGGTAAGTAAGATATCAATAGATATACCAAATTTCGTCCTTATATACCTATTTATTGACTGCTTTTTACTTGTAATCTACGTTTAACACAATGGATACTAACGACTTGATGAGGAGGAATAGCTTAAAGAATCGTTTAACACAACGGATACTAACGACTTGATGAGGAGGGATAGCTTAAAGAAATGTACTCTTACTACCGTGGAGAGAGGATGGTGGAAATAACATGTGCGTGGGGCCGGGATTCAAATACTGACCTCTCCATCAATGCAATGAGAGCTAAACGTCTCAGACCCCTCGGCCACCGGCGCAAGGTACGCGTGGATAAAATAAGCACGTTACTGCAGTTTTTTCCACAGTGATTTTTTTTTCTGTGGTTGGTTTTCGTAAACACGCAAAGCCATTTTAGGTATTATTATTATTATTATTATTATTATTATTATTATTATTATTATTATTATTACCTTGTGATTTGTTACAAGTTCAATGCTTAACTCTATAAATTATAAACCGATTGGTGTTGAAAATAAAAATATAAAAATACACTTAAACTTAAAATAAAAAGTTCTCTTGGCACGATATGGAAGTCACATGCAAAGCGCATTGGATCTATGGATTTTTAAGGTTTCGCGTTTTCACTTTATTACTAACGACGACTAAAATTAACCACAGAATGTAATAGTCCGTTCACGGTAGCTTTGGCATTTTATAACTATTGTGAAGTTAATCAAAATAGCTCTGGCTTCATCCACCTAACTGATACATGCTATAATTTTGACACCCACTTTGGTGGCCACATTGTATAAGGCGCTACTCTCGCAGTAGACTAGACTGCTGATGATGGGGAAATCGAGGTTTGAATCTCAGTCAGGTGTAGTCCACTGAGGGTTGTGTTTCCAAAATGGTTTTCCACGCTCCCTCCACTCGAATGCAGGTACCTTTCTTCCAAATATAACCTTACTAGCCCCTAAAATCATTAGTGAAATTAATAAATATGTGGATAAACCGAAAGCGTAATAAACACGGTGCTAAAAAAAAAATTGTGCCGCGAACAGCGAAACGAACGTGCAAGAAAGTTGGCCTATTAAAATAATTGTTTGAAACAAGCGACGCGACAACATTTACTGAAACCGATACCATTTGTCTGTAGTGACATCTTTAGAAGCAATGTTTTGACGTAAGAATTCAATAAAAAAATGTACAAGTAACATCTAGAACTGTCACACAAGGTTCTGTCTCTATAAATCACATATTAACTAATACATACAGTAGTCCCCCTCCTGACCTTTTCTCCCTGGGTATATTTTCAACCATATGTGTGGCCTTTGCCCTTTCATATTTAAACATTGATTATGAGTCTTTATAATTTTTATTTCCATTTTTGAATTTTTTTAAATTATAACATCTCATACAGAGGAAGGAAGGGCTTATCGCTTTTATTAAAATCTGAAAATGGAGCGAGCGAGAGTAAATTCCACGAATCTACATTATTTGAATGGTTGTCGTATCGTAAGTTGAGTCTAGCTGAGCATTGGGGAGGGCTCGACGCTATTGACGTTTTAAAACAAACCCCCCCCACCTCTGAGTACGTGATCCGCCTCCAACATGCATGTCCCAGACTTTCAGCGAGGTCGAACGAGTCAAGGTATAGGGATCAAAAAAGGTGACGTATCTAGGCTATGCAGGGTAACTAGCAGCTAGCAATAGCTACCAGATCTACTCTCATGTATCCATTTTCCATATCATCTGCAAGACCATATGTGGAGTTGCAGCCAGCCACCTTTGGCAGTCAAACTGTACCCGCATTTTCGTGGAGGGAGAGTCTCTCAGCACACCCGACCGAGATCCTAATCTCGATCTCCCCGTCATCTTCAATTTATTCTACTGGGAGAGTAGCACCTTAGACCATGCGGCCACCTAAGCGGTAACCATTTTGTTTTTAATTATTTTTTCCTTTTAAGTGTTTTCACATGATTGAAATACAAACTTAGGAAAATAACCGTTTGGATGTTTCTTTCAGCCTCTTTGGTTCACCTAAAAATGCTTTACAAACGAAAGCTTCTCAAAGGGTCCCTTCTCTTTATAAATCAAGATGGTGAAACGGATGAAATAAGGGCTGTTCGTGATGTCATAAAAAATGTTTTAGGTTGCATTCATGTGCATGTGCTTACAAAATAAAACGATTTTATTTTGAAATTAATATTTCTTATGGTTCTCGCTCAAAGAAAGTTAGAATAATAAATATTTATTTTGATAATAAGGGGATAAGAGTGCGAATATTAAGCAGCGTCCAGACTAACGAGCCGAGCCCCGTTAACGTTGGATAAATGGGTTCGTCAGAATTATCGCAACAACCCAGTGAGTGTCGGTATTTCGACGAACATCAAAGGATGTTACGAGGCTCGGCTCAAAATTTACTGGAAGTTGCTGCGAGCTGAGCCTCAAGCCGAACCACATGAAACTTTAACTTAGTGTTTATTTCTAAATAACCTTCCTTCACAAGTGCTTGAAATATTAGCTGGGCAGTTGCTTGTTGTCAATTTTATTACACCTTGAAATTTTGTTTGAATTTTTTTTTTATAATTGACATATTAAATATTAATTGCAAAAATAAAAAAATGTAATCATTAAAAAAATATTTACAGTTAAATGATTACTCGCGTGTTGTAAACTGTACAACGATGGTAATACTTTTTCTTAGAAATATTATTGCACACTTAAAACAAGTTTGAAACTGCTTCTGGGGAGAGAGGGGTAAACAAAGAATAAACTGTCACCTTAGGTCACAGACACGTAAGAAACAGACTTCTCAACTTTAGGGGGGTTTTGCTGCGCTCCTTTTACCAGCTTGAATCCTTCAACACTGGGCTTCGCTAGTGTCACTGCTGGGTGATGATAAGACTAACTACAGCGATACTAGTGTTGAAGGACTCAAGCTTCTAAAAGGAAAGCAAGCATTTTAACCTGTAGGTTGAGTGTCTGGGTATATTATTTGTCTGTGCTCTAGGTAGATTTTGTTGATAGATATGTCCCGGCCCGCTTCAGTGGCATAGTAGTCTAACGCGTCAATCTCGTGTTAGACTGGCGTGCTCAAGGCGGGGAGATCGAGGATGGTTCCTCCTAAATGGTTTCCCACTTTCCTTCCACGCAAATTCCGGTAGATTACCTCTAAAATGCTTCCTTCCTCATATCTACCCCATAAGATTAATTATCATATGATTTATTAATTATGTATATACTCTCCTTAGATATCTTAAATAGGTACTTCAGACTGGAATAAGAGTCCCAGGTTGTTAAGAAACGTATAAATGTTATTGCGAGTTTTTCCTGCACACTTATAGATTTTCTTAAACGTAAACTTTGTTTTCACTGTCGGCGCAATCAAAATAAGTAGATGCTTAATCTCTTGGTGACATTCGAGCTGAGTTTTTGTATTGACCACTGATTTCTTGAAAGTTAAGTTAGTGGAGCAAACTATTTCCACTCTATTCCGCTCGCCTTAAGTTCATTTGAGTTTGCCACTATCGTCTGTCCTGTTTGTTTTTTTATCTCTCTCTATCGCAAGGTGTAGATAAATTATGCCGTGCTAGCAAATTTTAATTTTTTCCTGTTCATTGAGTGTGTCATCCACCGAAATACTGTACGTAACCTTATGAAGCAAAATATGGCTTGCGGGAATGTTGAGGTTCGGCTCGCGACGTGGTGCAGCTCAAGGCTCGGCTCGCTCGTCTGGACGCAGCTTAATACTTTTTAATTTATTATTTCCTGCACTGAAATATATCTTGTAGCTAGCTACAACCGTGTAGTTCTGTTAATATTTTTTATTCTTTCAATAAGTTACGAAAGAGCCAATCATACAGTAGTCCTTTGGGAAGTGTTTATTATTAGAAGCGTTAATTAACACTTTTGATTGATAATATAGAATTGCTAAGAAAATAATAAATATTTGCACACTAGTGACTTTCAATCAATTTTTTGCAATAAAACATCCACCCCCACTCCTATGCTGAATTGTCAGTCTCGTCTCGTCATGTTTACCGGTGACGGGGAAGTTTGGGTTCAAATTCCGTCCTGGTGTACCTAAGGTATTTTTTCTCCACGAAAGGTCAAGTACACCTTTTATAAAAATCTATACTTCCATCATCCCTACAACTTTATTGTGAGTATGCGGATGGCTTGGAAGACTAGCGAGACGCGAAGCAACTGAGGGGAATGCTATTGTATTTGTTAGTTACGATTACAGCCGCATCTAAATATTATAGTCTTTAAATGGAAAAAATGGCACTTGTAAAGAGGAATTGAAGCTGGGACCCTAGACTTAGTACGCTAATTCTCTAACCATTGAGCTGTTCTGGAGTCATCCCGTGCCCAGAGTCATTCTTTGCTCATATTTTAAGGCAGAATCTGTGATAGACGTGCGGAATATCGTCAGTTACATTTCGAACTAGAGTCGCTCAGACTTGTGCTTGACCACGACTCTAAGTCTCTAACCATGGGGATGAACGTATCACTGGATTCGTAATGGGTGTGAAGGGGGAGGGCGTATATCACCGTGCGCTGCTGCAACCCACGCACACGATCTATCCGCGGCAGGATTCATCTGCGCGAACTCTATATACCTTGGAAATGAGTGGACTGGATTTTTTTCCCCCTTTCTCCTTCCCAGGTCTCTTGCTCCCCGAGATATAATTTCAGCGTTCAAACGATAAAATCCCCGATAGGGGTGTGGGGTGTGAAGATAAAGTGAGGAGCGGTTGTATTCATCATTTTTTTCTTTCCATAAATAGTGTGGTCATTTTAACCCATCTCATTCATAGCTTTGTACCCTTCCCTATAGAATAAACTTTCAAATTAATTTTTCATACTTTACCTTTTTATGTTTCCCGATTTTTTTCCAAACGATATGTTAGAAGACCAACAATCATTTCACTGGAAATGTGACTTTCCATTTTAATTTGTGTTTGAAAGATACCAACATTAGCGAATTTCTTTTAACTTTCTTATATAGATAAAGTATTGTAGTCGTTAACAATTCCTTCCTCGAGAATATGATGGCTATTTACGTTTTATGTGCTCACAAACTAAAAATAAGTGGGTCTCAGTTTGTTTTACAGGTCTGTCTGTCTGTATGTCTGCCTATACCTAGGGTTATAGCCAAAACGGTTTGATGGATATCGTTCAATTTTAATATTGAGGCAAAATCATGATTTTAATTCTAGTTCTAAAATCAATCATGTACACTTTTGTGTATTCATAAGCCAATGGTTGTTTTTTGCAGCTGTCACGATTGACAAGTTGTGTATATATATATATATATGTGTGTGTGTTTGTATTTTTTTTGTCAATGTTGTGCACTCTGAATTCTTCTTAATAAGCATTCCTCATGAATGTGGTGACGTACTACTCACAACTCTATCAAGCTGCACTTTTTTACATGACTTGTGATGGTTCATTGAAATCATTTTTCAAAGAATTTAAACTGGACGTGTTCTGGGCGAAGGTTTTTCCTGATTATAAGAAGCTAGGTGAAAAAGCTTTTAAACATCTAGTTCCCTTTTGTGCCACATATTTTTGTGAACAAACATTTTCAACATTTTGTTATAGTTTATAGCATAGAAATTGGGTCGATGTTGATCAAGATTTGAGATTAAAAGTTGAAAATATTGAAACTAATGTGGAAGGGATTGCTCGGGACAAAAATAGGCATGATTTATCCCATCCCATTTAGGTTTAGTAGCTGCTAGACATGTCATAAGTATGTTCACTATTAATATACTCTATTAAAATTAAATTCGTCTTTCTTTCCTAAATAAATCATTGTCATTTATGCTTGCTAATATCACAAAATGTATAATTTGTTTTTTAGAATACCTAAAATCCTTTGCTTACTAGGAACTACCCCATATTTTCTACACACACATTTAACAACCATAGAACCCGCTTCGGTGGCCACATGGTCTAACGTGCTACTTTCACCAGTAGGCCAGAGCTGATGACAGGGAGATAGAAGTTCGAATCTCGGTCTGGTGTACTGAGGGTGGTTTTCCAAAATGGTTTTCTACTCTCCCTCTAAACAAATGTGGGTACAATTCTTTGAAAAATAACCTTACTAATCCCTAAGGCCATTAAGGGGAAGTATCCAAATATCGTCCCTTTTTTTGTTTATCTGAATTTCAGAGAAAGTAT
>CABFWB010002061.1:95679-109749 GCA_902151455.1 Timema bartmani | reverse complement strand
GAGCAATGTTCCCCACACTCTATGATCAGGCTGAATAAGAAAGCAGAAAACATACCTTAGCTTGGTTGGCTGTTGATCAAATTAATGTTATCAAAAACTCTGATACTGTGATTTCTAAAAACTAATACAACGACACACTTGCGCGTCTTACAACTGCACTATTCTCACACAATATGGCTGTTTTAGCTCTCGGTACAACTTCCACCAGCTACCGGTAGGTTACAGCACTTAACAAACAAAGAATGAAGGGGGACGAAATTAGGAGAGGGGACGATATTCGGGTACTTTCCCTTAAAGTGAATTAGTACATATGCATATAACCCAACCAGGCAATAAGACGTAGTACTAAAAAACTATCATAGATATATCAAAATTTTCAAAAGGATGGGGTTCATGGCTTGGTTTTATAAAAACAAGGGGTCCGCAATATTTAGCTAATTGGGAACGACAGAATTATACGAATGGTTAAAATTGTGTTCGTGCAAACATGGCGCACGATGTTCATTTTGCAATAAATTAAACAAATCAAGAATCAAAGGTTGTAATGTATTATAATTAATTTATCTACATTTGCCCCGCAGGGATTCACCCACACCTATGCTCTAGAATAACGATTACCAATCAGTGATCCACTGGCTCATTGTTGCCGGTACTGAAATAAGTTCTTGGTTGTAGTTATAATTGTATTTTAGGAGCACGTATGAAAATAATTATAGCTTATTTTCGCTGCCTCCAAATAATTTTTGTTATAGTTTACTTAAGTACATTCATGATCATCGTCGGTTCCAGCATTTACCTCATGTAAAGGCGAAGACAAATTAAATTGGCATATACAGCTAAACTTTGGGGAAAAAAAGTACAGTGTCCCGGTCATTAATTTACTTAGCTATTTGTTGGGTGGTGTGCTTTCGTGTGAAATGTAACTAACGCTGAATAAATAATCAGTTCGTTGATCAGATTAAAAACTGTTGTAATTGATTTACACAAGTGACAGTTACAAAAATCGACGTAGGCCTACTAAAAGTATTTTTTTAGCAGTACGTCTTACTACTCGTTCGGGCTTGACGCATACGTACTAATTACGCTGGTGTTGAGGATGAGTAAGGCTGGCTTTATAGGAAATGTACCCGCATTTCCGTGGGGGAGAGAAAGAGAGTGTGGAAAGCCATTTTGGGAAAACCACCTTTAGTACACCCGACCCGGATTCGGACCCCGATCTCCCCAGCAGTCTACTCTTGCGAGAGTGACATCTTAGACCATGCAGACACTGAAGCAGTGGGCTACTAAAAGTTGACCAACATTTATAAATAGGGATTATTTGTGAAATAGTATCTAGAATATGGACATGACCCAATTCATGGGAAAATATCTGTGCCTTGTCGGTCCTTCTTAGGGAATAAGTAATTTTACAGGTCCGTTGGTTGTAAATCTCTGGCTTGTCTCGTGAATCACCTACACCGGGTAGGTCCCTTCAACATTGATCCCGCAATAAATGCAGTGTTTGGCATATTAACTATACTTTCATGTTAGTTGAAACAGGTGAAGTGGATATGTATTAATTAGTACATTTGAATCGACTGAGACTCAGATAATGGCTCCATTATGACAAGCGCTGGTGACATCACCAAGGATTCACTTGTCTGGCGACTAATAGGTTTTCGGTGTATATGCGAGACTTTCCAATACCATGCAAATTTGCTGATAACATTTTTCCTAGCAAAAAAATTGGGAGTTGCATACAAGATTATGGTAAAACTGGCTTAACTACTCATCATATAATGTTTACTCTTGTTTTTCACTGCATTTGAATAGTAAAATAGTAGTCTTTCGTCTATCTGGCCTAGTTTAAGTTAGGAGTAGCGTGGATATTAGGAGGAGAAACACGGATAATCCCTTTAAACATTAAATTGAATCTTGGACATAGGAGCAGAACAAGTTGATCACAAGTCAGTTACGGTGGCTGTTATTCTCATCAAACCTCCACCAGCATTTGACATAATACGTGACACGTCGCTGAAAGGGGTCTACTTTAAAGTCTTTAACCTCTACAATATTTTTTCATTTATTTGATTTATTTTACGTCCACTTTGTTAGAATGGCGCAGGAATGTATATTACTCTGAAATATAATAAAGTTATGGGCGTGGGTACACTTCAGCTGCTGTTCAATGGTAGAGACACGGACCTTTATGAACGGTACCTCTGGGTAAAGCTATAGCAGGCGTGGACAATAATTATGATCACTCCTGGATGTGAGGTTACAAACAAAACTCAATATTTATTTTAAAATACAAAATATGAACCCTCTAGCCTTCTATGGCATTTAAAATAATTGATGATGATGATAATGATGATGTTGAACACATCAATGTAATTAATTAACATGACCCTAGGTCAATACACACCTATTTATAAAATGCAAGCAAGGTAATCCACACAAACACAAAAACAAAATATATAATAAAATAAAATATCCAACTCCTAACGATTGTTCAAATGTGGACCCACCCTCAATTTGTCCTTAGTTTATTGTACTTCCCGGAAAACTGTGGATATCCCGTCTTCCAAAGCAATATTACATGGGAATTCCTGGAGAATTCAGTGACTCACAATCAAATAAAAACCACCACTTCTCACGTAACGACAGACTGGGCCCCCAATATCCTGACCCACATTAACTGGCTGAAGTCAGGGTCAATAGGCGACGGTATCAGTAGTATTGTCAGTAGAATTTAGTTAGAGAACCCTGTGGTTCCAAGCTTATAGCATGTTGTTAGTCAAACATGAGGGTGGAGGTGGCTCTCTACCCCTCCAACCATCTCGCTCATCTGTCAACTCCTGGTAGCGTGAGGCTGCGAGTCACCTTGGCCTTCGATGCCGTCGCACATATTATAATTTCATTTATTTACGCTCAATAATAATATTCATATTTGTACCACAACTCCTGTTGAACTTCAGTATATGTGTTTCTGTACATTATGCCAATGAATTTTAAAAAATCCTTCTTGCGACCCTAAATTACGCTATTGGAGCATGAGACTCCAACCGGAAGTACCTCCTGGGAAGTGAAGCTAGCTACTACGCCGCAAATTACCTATCACTAACCCTTCCGTCCAACATGTCCTTGTACAACTGTTATTACAAAATAATTACATTAATCATGAAGAGGAAAGTTAACTTGATATATATATATATATATATATATCACCAAACCCCACCTCGCTCGCCTCCAGAAGGCTGGATCTGTCAGGATAGCTTGCTGCTGGCAAAGTAATTGTGTATATATATCACCAAACCCCACCTCGCTCCCCTCCAGAAGGCTGGATCTGTCAGGATAGATTGCTGCTGGCAAGATAATTGTGTATATATATCACCAAACCTCACCTCGCTCCCCTCCAGAAGGCTGGATCTGTCAGGATAGATTGCTGCTGGCAAGATAATTGTGTGGGTTCGGAATAATACGTAGGGCTACAAATTTTGGTTCAGTAGAAGTACTAAGAAATTTTATAAAATTTTGATGTTAAGTGAAGCATAAAAGGAATATAAGCACTTAACCGTTTGCGCTCGTGAAAGAACTGGCTTACTCGTAAAGACTTAGACTGTTGGAATGACTGACATGGCTTGCGACGCCCTACAGAACTCGGACTCGGGACCCTGGGCTCGACGTTTGCCCTATAAGTACAAGTGCTAATGATAACCCGAAGATCTATTTTGCTACTGTCCTGCGTCGGGCAGCGTAACTGCCTCCGAAATTGATGATAATGTGTCAGCCCTGATGTCAACAAAATAACACTTTTTAGCCCGATCTGGCCCCCTTACTTCCCAACTTGAGCAACATTGTTGTGAGTAGTCAGCATTCCTCTTTAATATTTCTAATTTATTACATTATTTTCGCTAAGCCAGCGTTTTCAGTCACGTACAGTACATCCAAGAAAGTTATGTAAATCTTAACAAACCTCCCAACATTGCTCAGGGTTGTGACATATATATTACAAATTAATAAGATTTGCTATTATTAGGCCTACCTATTACTCAGGCATATAAACAAATATTCCCCGCTCTAGGAGAATAGTTTCATGTTATGGAAAGAGAGACAAAATATATTTATTTATAAATAAGAGGAAAGTTATGAAAAGACTATATATCGTTGCGTGGGATCAAGGGAGGGCTGAAATCTATGGCTTTGACGAGCTCTCTTGTTCCACTGATATGGCAGCACTGATCCGTGGTACATTTGGTCATTAGATAACTTCACCATCAGCTGACTAGATGGCGCAGTCAAACAGTCACTCACAGATGTCCCCAAAGCATGTTTCAAATCCATCCTGTAGAACGTTCCGATCACAGGGGCATCGAAAGCATGTGTTTTTAAGTGACTAATCTCATAGTTGACTCATGTTATGACACCCAAGGCTTCAAGGAGTGCCTAATAAACCTATCTCTCACTATGACACTTTCTTTGGCCCTTAGAGCATATGCATGTTGACGTTTTATCTCCATTATCTCGTAGGGACCACTGTATACCAAGAAGAACTTCATTTTCTTTCCCCTAAAATTTAACACAGGGGATTCCTTGAGATTCTCTAAGTCTCCAAGCTCAAACTGGGCTGCTGGTCTCTTCTGGGCTCTCTTCCTTTTCTCTCCAGTCCACTCTATTCATATACGTACTAGCTTGATCAACTTTGCCTGTATTGTTTCTTCTCAGGCAACGGCCCCAACAAAGTGTTGTCAATAAGCCGGGAGAAAAAAATCCTCTGCTTTATCTCCTAAATGGATCTCAAGAGGAGTCAGATGTCAACCATACTGTTCAAAATACCCCTAAACGGGGATGTAATTCACCCAACTGGTATGCTGATCGTAGCAATAGCTCCTAAGGAATTGGGATACCGCCTTCATGCACCTCTCGCATGGATTTGGAAGCAGGGTGACGTATCGAGCTAAGAGTAGGCTTTATACCCAAAGCCCCCATCACACTATACTACCCTTTTGAAGTAAATTGCTAGCCGCGGTCAGTGAGAATCTCCTCGGGAAGACCCACTTCCTGAACATATTCCTGCACCTTTCTCAAACATGCTTCAATAGGGGCCTTCTTAATGGGGTGCATAGGGCAGAGTTTTGAGAATGCGATGGAAAAATTTGAATATAGGGGCCTAATGTTTTATTTTTATAGAACTAATTTGAAATTATTTTTACTTAAGAATAAGAAACTATTGAATTTGTTCACAATGCTCTCAGTATTTTTAACTTTCAATGTGGCCCATATGAAAAACTAGTTTTAAAGGTTTAAGGCGTCACTCTTGCAATAGACTGGTCTAATGATCACGGGGAGATCGTGGTTTGAATCCCGGTTGGGTTTATTGAGGGTAATTTTCCTAAAATGGTTTTCCACCCCCTCTCTCTCCACGCAAATGTGGGTACACTTCCTCTTAATTCATTTCTCCTCATTATTAGCACATTATCGTAATTGGTATCCTTGTGTATCACAGACAGGTAATTAGACGTGGTGTTAAAAAAAAAGTTCACTGTTAAGAATTGGTTCAGAGTGTTCAGGACTCCGCTTTGTTGAGTCGTGAGCCTGGCTCATCCAGATAACATTCAAACAATATACCAGCACGTTCTCGTGGATGAGGGGTGTGGGGGCCCGAATGAAGATTTAGGGAAACAAGTGTTTCATCCTAGGGGGTTGCTCATTGAATTTATTTGTACATTTTTGGTTATTTTTAGTGTTACGATTGTCTGTTTTGATTAGCTGTTGAATTATGACCTAGTTTCGATTAGCCGTTAAATGATGATGACCTTGGCTGTTTTTTTTTCTTTCATCCCAATTGAATTACATTAACATGGTAGATATGAGTAAGGTAGGCTTTAGAATACGTGTACCCGCATTTGCGTGGAAGGAGAGATTACAAAATTGTTTCCCAACTACAAATTAATGAATATCAACACATAAGATATAAATCATTGTAATTACGAGAACGTTCATATAAAGGAAACATTCCCGTGGTTCAGTTATATGTTGATATTCATTAAAATTCGCTTTAATCACTCATAATGTTGTATCGTGCACTTGGCAGCATTGGTATCTGATAGCTCGCGATAACAATACATCGTCTGCACATATGAGCGATACATTATTGATCACTCAAATGTAGCAGACTCTTTATGCACGTCTATCACAGACTCAGCCTTAAGCTATGCGTGAAGAATGACCCTGAGCATGGGACGAATCCTGGTTAGCTCATTGGTAGAGCATTAGCGCGCTAAGCCAAAGGTCCCGGATTTGATATCCGTGTCCAGCTGTCTTTTTTCAACCAATTTAAATTTAAATTGACAACAAAATATCTCAAATTTATCTTTAACACACTAGAGAGCTCAAGCTAGAGATTGTTAGGGCTAACCCCCCTGCGTAACTTTTCTATTGCTCTATTAATTTATCTTAAACATTTTCTATATTTATTCCCCTCCTTAGCATCACGCTTTACTGGCAGTGCAGAACTATGGTTGAATTCTGAAAGTAAGAACAGTATTTAAGAGTTACAAAAGTTACAAAGACAGTTTTAATAAATTCATACGTAAAATCATGTGTGATTTCCAACTGTAAATTTTGATGGATATGATTAATACCTTTAAAATAATATTCATAATATAGTTAAATGTTGCTGATGTTGGCAGCAAAATAATATGTTTGTATATTCTAAACTATTCTCCTTATGAAACATGAACTATAACTGCTTTTTCCCACTAAAAGTTTCATACAGCATCTTGTGTCTGCCTTGTTTTACGAGCGAGCAGCGAGAGATGTTATGTGCGCCCCATAAAAAACAAATCCATCAAACCAAAGAGCGTTTATAACTGAAGGCTCGTAATTTCTCGTCCTTTACGGTATCTAACTGCACTCTTGTTACATTTAACGAGATAAACAATTATTCCCCCTCGCACTCCTCCACCGTGGCAGCCCCTATAAAATTACACGATTTGGATTGGGTTCTTATCACACCAGGTCGTCAACTGGAAAGTGCAAGGCGAATGGGAGATTGGTGAAATTAAACAACCGTAAAATCTTCGGTTACCCTCGTATTCACTCGGGTTTATAACGCCATCTTGTAAGATCTGTCAAATTATTAGTATAGTGGGAGTAGTAAAAATGATGCAGTTTACGTAGTTAATTAACTCACACCAATAGGCTTGAGGACAAAGGTATTATTCTCGTTTGATTTAGTTAGCCGATGACTGGGAGGTCGGTTTTCAAATCCCGGCCGTGTATATTAAGGTACTTAAGTTTTCTTCCTTGAATGGTTACCCACTCATTCCCCATGCAAATGCTCTAAAATTTTACCGTATTCTTTCTCTAAGCCCTGTTGAGCGGGGTGTTTTGGAGGTTAACTCCTCTCAATTTTAACTAATAACATTTTTTGTATGCCTTCTAAATGCTTGTTTCTTAATGAGTTACTATAAAATTCAGAACACCTACCCATCCAGTTATATTTAGAAAAATAATTAAATTACTTCAAGAGAAATTTAATATCGAAAAAATTCCTTGCCAGCTTTTGCTGGGAGACTTGACCACAAGAAATAAGAAATATCATGTAGAACCGCTCCCCGCCCCCTCCCCACTTCCCCAACCCACCAAATACATTTATGGTTAAAGCCTTGTTCATCCCTACCCCAGTAGTGTAAAGATGCGGATAGGTTGGACGGGTAGTAAGGCGTGGAGCACTAAAAATAGTATGTTTTTATTATGTACGAAAATAAAAGCTTAGTTCTCTTTTTACGAGTAAAACAATAAGACTAACCCCATAGATCTTTTTACCGACAGTTTGGAAACCTTTTGTTTGCAACACTGGCGTCAGGTTTTAAGTGTTATAATTGTTGAGTGTCCGTAAGCCTAGATCTCTCGGGTGTATTGTTTGATGTCAGAAAACAACTGTTAACATACCTATGTGCTGCCTGCCAAACATTGATCACCAACCTCACATGCCAGAATCATCTGATTCTCAGAGGGTAGTAAGAAAGGAGCCTGAAAACAAAAATTTCCCGACCCAGATATAACAGAGATACTAGGTATGCTCACCTACAAACTGTGTATCTCGGGTAACACTAAGAACCAGTCCATAGCGATCACATGATGACTACCAGTATGCGCGTATTGCAAAAACAACAACTCATGGCTCTACAATTGACAACAAATACGAAACCCGTGCGAAGAGGAGGCTATCGGGTGGTAATTTAAAAAAAATTATACACTCTCCGCGATTAATTTAGAGCATGATTTGGCTTTTGGTGACACAAAGGATGTGGCATTTCATACTACTTTAAAATTTAATAGGAATAATTTTTTAATGCTTAAAAAAGTAGAAATAATTATTTTTCGAAAACTATTGCAAAAAGAAATGGTACGGTGCACCGCACATACTTTCTCTCTCTTTAATATAAAAATGAAAAAAAAAACCCTTTAAGATTTGTGGAACCAAACTATAGAGATTGTTGCATAGACACGCTACCATAGAGCAAATATGAAATAATGTACACACACTGTTATGGAAACATTGAGAAAAGAGAAATATCTGTGTCCACCAAAGAGTATAACAATCAATTTCACTTTCAGACTTGAGTAAAAATTACACAGGTGTCATGTGTTCAACACGACGAACCCTTCGGCCGTTAGTTTCATTTTTCTAGACCGGAGCTGTTCTATATTCAATTAGCACCTCATTTATCCTCATGAGGCTGAGTTTGAAATCGTTGCAAACCCACTGTTTCATAGAAAAATATTGAAGTTACAGGGATTGAACTCGGGACCTCTGTATAAGTAGCCAAGAATATGATAACTATATCCCAGAGGCGGTATTTTTATGCCATACAAAAATAGAATAAAATAATCTTCTCAAATGGAACCGTGAATTTTAAGTAAATTGTGCAGTTAGCAAGTTTTTTAACTATTTGTATTTTTTTATATAAATAACCCGTTTTGTAGTTAATTATATTTTATTTGCACATATTTTAATGGAACTAAAATAAGTACATATAAACTTTTAAGAACCGGAACCTAATTAAGAACCAAAAAGAACATGAATTTTTATTTTTATAGAACCAAAACTTTAAAAAAATGTCTTTGAAGATCCGGAACAGGAACCAGGACCGATAAGTATTTCGGTTCGATTTCCTGCATGAAATATCATAATTTAAAGGTATAAAATGCTCATGATTGCAATACTGTATCCATAAGAGAAATTTAAAAAAATAGTAGTGTTACACTATTTAAAAAAATAGCTTAACTGGCTCGCGTCTAGATGACAGCGTTCATGTTGTCCCCGTAAAACGTGTATTTCTTTATTAAATCCAGATGCATTATATTGCTCGGTCAGTAAGTTTTTGACATCGCGCCTGCTGTCAAGGAATGTGAAACTCAGAATATTCAAAACAATAATTTTACTGGTTGTTCTATATGGGTTTGGAACGTGGTCGCTCACTTTACATGACGAAAACAAAATTCAGGGTGTTCAAAAACAAGGTTCTTAGGATGATATTTGGTCCAAAAAGGAATGATACTACTGGGAGAGGAGGAGGTTACATAATGATGGATTACATTTTCTGTACTCATCACAATTCATTGTTAGGGTAATCAAGTCTCTTATATTATGGTGGGCAGGACATTCAGTGCGAATGGGAGAATCTAGAACCTTGTTCGGGGTATCTACTGGTAAATCCAATGGGAAGAGACCATTGGGAAGGCCTAAAAGCAGATGGGAGGATAACATTAGAATGGACCTGAAATAGACAGGTTGTAATGAGGTGTACTGAATAGAACTAGCTCAAGATAGGGATAGGGTGAAATGAGGTGTACTGGATAGAACTAGCTCAAGATAGTAGGGTGTAATGAGGTGGACTGGATAGAACTAGCTCAAGATAGGGATAGGATGTAATGAGGTGGACTGGATAGAACTAGCTGAAGGTAGAGATAGGTGGCGTACATTTGTAAATGTGGCAATGGAGTTCCTAATGCCATAGAGTAAGTAAAAGATCCAGATTACTGCAGCGGTAACCTAGCGGTCTGAGGCGTTAGATTCGCAATGAGCGCCTAATGTTAATACGCTCCCATATTTTTTTACTAGCACCTCTATAACTTAAGCTATTAATGACTTAATACTCAGCAGGGTAATTCAGAGGAAATGTACCCTCATTAAAATAGAGATGGTATGAAAAAGCCCCAATAAAATCCCATGTGGAAACCATCCCCAAATACACCCAGCCTGAACATCATGTGAACATCAGTGCGATTGAACCGTTAATAACCTAGATGTTGAACGTTCTACGACCAATAAATAAACTTATAGCCAGCACACTGGCACTAAACGCACTAATAAAAACATAGGGAAAGCCATAATAATGGCCCAAACTTTATTTCCCCTGTCCCAACGTGCAGTCGTGGTTATTTACATTCGAACTGCAACTGTAAAGAATACAGCACTATTTGCGTTCATTATAGATTCAGATCGCGATCATAATAATAATCATTTTAAGCGGATAAAATAAATTGTGTGATAAAGTAGTCAACATTGACAAAAAGTCGTTCGGTTTATCTTACAGCTATTACTATTATTATTAGCACCGCGTCTTACTACCCGTTCTGGTTGTACACATTTATGCTAATGTGTAATGGTAGGGTGATTGTGAGATGAAATGGAGGTACCTACAGTTTAACGTGGAATCCGAACCACGGTGGAGGCCTGGCATTCCTCACATTCACAAGTTGTGATTAATACACTACCTTACAGCTGTTAGAAGTAACAGGTGCAGAATATATGATTTGGTTTATCAACATATTATTTGAATAGGTCAAATATATTTTGTAAATCGACCATTTAGCTCAGTTGGTAAAGCATTTGCCTACTTTTTTAAACCCCGGGTTCCATTCCTTCCCTACATGTCAGATAAATTTATCAATGATGAAATTCGTGTCTTCTCTTTTAACACTGATAGATTTATGGCTGTAGGATTAAATATTTTTCCTGTTCTAGAGCTAAGCTAGTTCGTAAGTCGTGTGCTAAGATAAGCAGTTATTTGTTAAGCATACCACGCCTTATTACCCATCCTTGTTATCAACATATTTACTTACACTAATATGGTAAGGAGGAGGAAGTTACGATTCAGATGAAATGTACTCGCATTAGCACGGAGGCAGGGTGAGAAACCATTTCAGAAAATAAACACTTCAGAGAAACCGGCCAGGATTTGACCTCCTCTCCTCCCCCCGACTTACTCACCACCATAGAACCAGACTAGACGAGACATACGCCTTATTTCACGTTCTCACTGGTGTGAGTGGCATATTTAGTTGTTTCAATAATGGCGCGTTAAGTACCTCCTATAAAATAAAACTGTTAGCTAAATTTCGTCCTATGGTGATTTGACTATAGGTCTATTTATAGAGGTCACACACGTCACCGCGTAATTATATCTACCGTACGTGTGAAAATACATTTAAATGCTCTGAAGAGAGCAATGGCCCATTAGCACAGCTCACCGTAATGAGAGGTGAGGGGTAAAGTAGAGGGAGGGGTTGGGGTATTCTAACAACGTGACTAGACATTTTTTCACCCAGTCTCATGGTAATAGGTGCTATCTCCCGAGCTGCCATGATGGACCATGGGAGCTTATCTCTCGCTCTGTTAACACGTCATCGCCGCGACCATTTGCATAAAACGCGGCTTTTGTAAACTACACGACAGATGACCTGCTGATCGCAGACCAAGCTTGCTCTTATGGCATTTCTGGCTTTGGTTGGAAGACTCTTATCTCACACTTACCAAAACTACTAAAATTATTTTGATATATTCATACTTCAGATTATGTGATCTACCACTGTGACTTCTGTCAGACGTTATCAATACCTATAAAATAGTAAAGTGTGGTCATTGCTGACTGCAAAATGTATAATGTTTGTGTTTTTTAAAAGGTTCTTTGCACCATGTAACTACTATACTTTGACTATACCTCAGTTTCAGCTTATGTGGTGCTGACTGACAGCTCACAGCTGACTTCTGACGGCTTTGAAAAGCTACCAGACCAAATTATGTATCCCTACACCGAACCATATGATCTGCAAAATACATGTCTTTAGCAGTTGTCACTTCTGACAGTCAATATTTAGGTATATACCTAAATGTTGACTGTCAGAAGTCAGCTGTGAACTGTCAGTCAGCACCACATAAGCTAAAACTGAGGTATAGCTGGGGTAAGTTGCGGGTAGCTCGTACGGTCAGTATAAATGAATCTCAATACTAAAAATAAAATTGGAAAAAAAAAAACCTTGACTTTTCCCCAAAGCACTATCGGAATTGAGGTGAGGCTGAGTAAAAATTCAAAATATTGTACACAATTTGTAATAAATAATAGTCTAACTTAGTTATAACGATCACCATAGGAGCCACATTTCCTCGTTATAGCCATTACTCACAATATCACTGATAAGTTAAAGCTATTACCTTAATTACTTTAGGACCTTTGGAACTCGTTCATCACCGCACTCACTAAAGTATGCCACCTATCGCTATCTTGAGCTAGTTCTATCCAGTCCACCTCATTACACCATCTTTCTTTCGGGTCTATTCTAATGTTATCCTCCCATCTACGTCAAGGTCTTCCCAATGGTCTCATCCCATTGGGTTTCCAGTCAAGGTTATAGATGTTCCAATTCGCGCTGCATATCCTGCCCACCGTAATCTACGAGACTTGACTATCCTAGCAATGTCTTGGTTATCTAGCTCATCATTATGTAGCCTCCTTCACTCCCCAGTATCTCCTTCCCTTCCCTTTATTTCGAGCATCCTAAATTTATTTTCATCATATAAGGTAATAGAACATGTTTTACAATGTTTTTTCATTTTCAATATCTTAGTAAAAATATAGATTCAAAAAACAAAATAAACATTAGAGAGATAAAAATAATATAATTAAATTCCTACATATTATTAATATTGACATATTTCACACCATCCTCTAACTTACAAATAATTTTGACTTTTTCACAAATCGAGAGCCACTTTCTTTAGTTATCTAGTAGGCATTTTTCCTATGGAATGGTTCTTTTCTAACTGATTTGATAGTCGTGGCAGTGTTGCCAAATTGGGGGAGTAAGTCCGGAGGCTATACACTGTAGAAGTACAAGGCAAGGTCATAAATCGGATTGTATTAATATACAGGGGGTGGGGGGTTCATAAAATCAAAGTCACCCCTTTCATTTTTGTATATTCCAAGAACTAGGTGTTTCTGACTATTCGGTCAATTGAAAATGTTTGCATATTTTCATAGTTACCGAAGTTTGTACAGTATATCCATGTTGTATGCTCGTTATAAAAATTAGCAATTGTTTGGGAATACGTGGAAATTAAAATAACTATGGCTTTTTGCTGGCTATAGGCGTGATCTAGTTATTTCCGTGCTCGTTGCAACAAAGTTCCACTTTAATTGTGTAATGCACACAAAAATAATTAAAAACTGTGATTGAATAAGATGCAATAAACACAATTTCTTGCCTAAAAAGCTAAACATGCAATTTTCTATGACCAATTATTTCAAGACTCCCTGAGATTTCTGTAATTTTCCTGGCATTTCCGGGTTCTCCGTATGTTTACTAAGTTGTTTGTAGACAGCCTGTATATGTTTGTTAACTTTACGTTTGAATACGGTTGTATCAAGTGTAGCGTTTATTGAAATAACCACTACAAGAAAAGATTAAAACATCAACGAAGCACTGGTGAAGTAATACTAAAGTGGACTTACCATGCCCCATCGCCCTATGTTGTTGTTATCACGTCTCCCGAGCCGGCCTCCCGAACTACACTCCACTATAAACTTTGTGCTAAGACTGACTGAATGAAGCACGGAGTTCAAGTCGGCGCAAGGTGTCATGGGAAAAATAGTGTGACGTATGATGCCCGAGACGTCAGTGAGCGATAGAAACTTTTAGTCTGGATCATTCTCCATGCTCCACCACGCTTCTCGAACCGTCCTTTCGCGTCTAGATGTTCCGTCCCTCTTATGTCATGTGTTGTGTTTCTCCTTTGTTTTG
>CABFWB010002061.1:54324-88375 GCA_902151455.1 Timema bartmani | reverse complement strand
CGCGAGCCACCTCTAGCCGATATTTCCCCGTCGCGAATATGAGAGTGTTACACGTAACAGATACACGCGAGCCACCTCTAGCCGATATTTCCCCGTCGTGAACATGAGAGTGTAACACGTAACAGATCGCCTCTAGCCACCTCTAGCCGATATTTCCCCGTTGCAACAAAGGATGACACGGGATGAGGATACGACACGTGTATACGGGCTTCGAGCCGAACACTGCCAAGGCTCATATTTTATTCCTTCACTTTTCAAGGTGCAGTAAGATGGAGAGGACCGAGGAAAGTGTTATTTATTTAATTGAAACTCATGAACAAAAACCATTGCTGTGGAGTGTGAAACACCCAAATCATTTTAATAAAATTTTACGCAATGATGCGTGGGAAGGCATAGAAGTAAAACTAGGAAATGATGCAGATGATCTGACACATACACTTCTTCGTGATTCATAGCCTGGACCCTAGAGCGGGGGTCGGTACCATTTAAATAGTGTTGTACCGAGGTAATAACGCAAAGTCGCTCAGGGGGCCAACCAAACTAAGCCCACTCAAATCGGTTATATTTTTATATTAGTTAACTAATACAACTATTAAAACAAATTTAAGTTGATCTTGTGAAGTGTAAATGTAACATGTTTCTAAATCGAATACATTAAATAACTACTAGTTCTTGAATATTTAATATATTAATATGAATCAGAATAAATACAAAATTTATACTTTTTTTTCTGCAAAATTAAAGTTATTTTTAAATTTTTAAACAAAACCATTTAATTATTGAAACATAAACCAAACTATTAGAATTACTACTCACACCAATTGTTTTAATTAGAAATAAAGGTTTTATATGATTTTTATTCAAATTGCTCAGCGTACCATTGAAAATCGTTCCTCGTGCCACTCTTGGCACGCGTGCCGTAGGCTGCCGACCCCTACCCTAGAGATTACTATAGTCGAGTCGACACAGAAAAACCCTTTTAGAGTAGGGTTTGAATAACATATACATGTGGTAAAGTCATCATTGATAAAAGTTAATTATTTATCTTACAGCTATCGACATTGACACCATCTGTTAGGTGTGACATAGCTTAGTGTATGTTTACACTAAATTAGATTTATTAACTTTTTAACCTGTAATATACATTATTCCTATGATCATCGTAATACAGCTTTCATATTGGCACTTTTTAAATATATTAAAAATAAATGTAGAATAAACATTATTGACTGGATGTACCTTACAGCTGTCAAAATTGACACATTATGTCCAAGATTAATCGCAGGCCACCTCCTTTGGCGTATAAATACATAAAAGAATACTTAATAACAGTGGCGTATTCTGAGAAAATTAATAGGTATGCTGTACTCTAAAAGCTACAGGGAGGATTCGGGGGTCAAAGACTCTTAACCACCGTTGGTCAAGAAGGTCAAGAGATGCTTCCCCTGGAAATATTTAAACATGAGTACCTCTAGTTTAGAACAATGGATCTCAAACATTTATGTTTTTTTCGTACTCGCATTCTATCTTGGGAAACTTCGCACCTCCCAACTCACCTTGTCTCTCTTTTTTGACCTATTTATATCTTTATTTCAATATCCACCTTTACAGCCTATTACATATTCTGACTTCATAAAAGTACACCAGAACTATGCTCAAAACACAACAAAACGTGAAACTACTGATGATTATCATCCACTCAAATTGTAATGGAATATCAAAACACAGCACACTGCAGTTCATCGCAATACCTAAATAATCTAAGGTTTAAGTAAAAATGTCAAGACTAAGAGTTATGAGCACACTCCTGGCTGAATAAGAGTGACATACACTATTAAATTGGTTGAGTGCAATTAAAAGTACATACAGGTAGCATTTTCATTTTTCATTTATTTGAGCGTGCACTTTCTGGGCCAAATGATTATATCAGCACACGACTTAACTTAAATATAGAACAAACACAACACCCAGCCCCCCAGCCGTTAATTCATCACCGTGAGAGAGGAAATCCAAATTTTACCAATAATATTTTTTAGGCCATACCGGAAATCAAACCCGGCACCCTTAGCTCAGTGGGCAGGCAAACTGCCAACTGAGCTAAGGTGTCGGACTCGCAGGTGGCAATACGCAAAGTAAAAAGAAAATATATATAAAAAGAGTAAAATGAAGTACTACATGGATCAAGCGTCCATCAGAACTTGGTGGGAGGAATAAGGTGGATTGTCCAACTCACGTTGCAATAATAATTATGAGCCTAAAACTATCTATTAAATCCTAATTATGCTCCAGAAGCTATTTAGATCCATAAACTGTGATAACAGTAACAAAGGGGAGATTTTTTTTCTATTGGGCTTATTTCTCTATCGCTACGTCGTTGGCTTATTGCTAAGACATACATCTGAAAATAAATGTTATTTTACCTTTTCCTGCTCAATCATTTTGAAACTGTGAGATTAATCTCCTAACTTTTGGGATTCCCTGATGTATGATTATATAAAATCACAATGACTTATAATTAGATAATGTATGCTGCAAAAATATATAAACTTATACACAACAACCAAAAGAACAAGGTTAAAACTCCATAAATACTTCATACTAAAAAATAAAGACACTGTCTAGCTACTAGCCCCTCATTCCCCACCCTCCATACCCTACTTCAACCGTGTATACTCTAAAATGGTGGTAAATATGCTTGCCAAATACATGATGATACATGTGCCTAGAATGAATAAACATAATCAAATATGTATTTAACTATTGCATAGCTTAAAGCTTGTTATTTATACGATTATTTCACATATATTAATTGCATTTATTTTATTTTACTTGAGCTATACTAGCCTAGTAAATAATCATTGTGATCTTGATTCTTGAATATTTGTTCAACAGTTGGCATACTGTTTTGCTTGCGATAAGTATTCAGCAAGCCCTGGGTTGTAAACACACTAGTTCATTGGCCAATGTTTGGAAGTGAGGGGGTAAGGGGGAGTGTTACAATCCCATAGACATGGGTCAAGGTCATTAGACCTTCTCTCGCTTTGCTTGATGTTTTCAAGCAGCAGGTCCTCATAAGATGGGTAGGTAGAAGACCCTTTTGGAGGAATAATTACTTAAAACACAATATTCTTGAATTATGTACAAATATAAGATATAAAGTCTGTTCAGCGTAGGAATTGTTTTCTGAAAGGCCTTTTTCCCTACCAGAAATCTATTATATAGTAGGATAATGGTAGGAAATAAGACCTTTCAGAGAGAAATTCCTACCGTGAATGGAGTATAGATACACTAGACATGTATATTTATCCACAATTTAAACATTACTATCTAAACAGTTTGCACAAACAACATTGAATTTAGAAACTAGTCCATATAATCATGGGTTTGCGGCGCAGGACTAGCATACCCATAGAATACGCCACTGTTTAGTAACCTATTCTACTGTTGGGCTAGTGTAGAATGGGAAGCGAAGCGGGAAGCGGGAGCCAGCCACCAAGAAAAATGTGTGCGCCGCGTACCTTTCCACTTGGCAAATAGCTGGACAGGTGTGTGATGCAAGGTAGCGTTCACAAGAATAGTAGGGGCTCCCAAGAAGCAATGCTATGGGTGTTGTCGCATAGCCATAGGGTAGCGATTATCAGAGGGTGGTCCACCTTGTCCTATTAAGAAGTTCTCAGGACCCCAGGAAGTTTAGTAATAATAATAATAATAAATTAAATAATGTTGATCACATATAACACATAAACTCGAAATTCAAAAGCTTAAATATGAAATATCCGTACTATGCTTTAATTCTTTACTCGGTAGATACAAGTCAGATAGAAAAGTAAGTTAGTACCAACCTTAACTCAACAAATCTGAACAATTATTTATCAAAATGTTAAAAATAATCAAATTACTATTTACTTATTCAATGTAATTATATGTATTTTTTCAACATTTGATTTAATTCATTGTCTTGTGTGTATATTCTTAAAATGAAACTGACTAAAAAAAATGTTTGCATAGTTTTCACCCGCACTTCTCCTACCTATTCCTAGGATCCCGTTGATCCCAGTGCGAAAAACTTCCATTAGGTCATCCTACATCACCGAAACTGTGAGAAACACTAGCATCATGTATTTAGCTTTGTTTTCTATCTTTCATATTTAAGGTGGGGTGCTAGTGAGCGTGAGTTTTGTGCATTAATTTTGCAGTTTTTTTTATAGCATTACCTTTTTTTGGGTAGAAAAAAAAATCTTCCATAGAAACCTAGAGTTTAATTTTCTGCAGATGCTAATCTCAACAGTTGTTGAATATCTGTCAAAGGTGTCCTTGAATTTAATGACCAATTTTTAGATTTATTTAAAAAGTTGTCACCAAATGCCACTATGCTCATGACAGGTATTCAATAATTGTTGATATCACCGTTTGAAGAATATTAAACTCCAAGTTCCTACTGGAGCAATATTTTATGTATTTTGGCCAAAAAGAATTTTGCTATAAAAACTGCAAAAACAATATTTTTTTTCTCGCGCTCATTACATCCCCACCTAAACGTGCGCTTTCTAAACACATAAGCTTTGTTGGTATACAACCTACATACTGACTTAATATTCTATGCCCAGTCCTAACGCTTATATAATTACCAATTGAACTAATTCGTTAATAAATAATAAATGTAATCATCAGCACCACCGGGATTAAAACCAGGTTACCTTAAGACTCGTGTTCGACCATACTAAACATAAACTTAGATTATTTGCGCTTTTAAATTATTTTTCAAAACTTTTTATCATTTATGAGGATGGTTCGAAAAAGTCTTGCAATCGTTCTCTAAATGGTTGCAGGTTTAGTAGTGAATTTGACTCAATGCTGATCATCTACATTGCTATTTTTTCATCTACATTGCTATTTTTTTCTGTCACCTTTTAATTCTACCCTGTTCTCCCTGCCATATTTATATTAAGCCCTGAATATCTTTGTGTTAATAGTATCATCAAAATAAGGTAATCTACGCGCACGTCGGCTATTGACCTAATTCTTTGGCGGTAACAGGAACTATAACACGGCTTGCAAGAGTTGGGGGTAGGGAGAGGCGGGCCCTTTAAACACCACTTACAAGGTTTCCATGACACGCTACTTGAAACACCACTCGCTTCCTCAAATAGAGAATTTATTTTCCTTCTTTCTTAAAAAACTAATTACTTACATAAAGGATCTTCAACATTTTTTTTATCACAGACCATATTTTAATCATTGAGGCCCCCATATACGAACACATAATTTATATGTATAGCAAATTTGTAAGTTTTTATAGTTTACAAAGAGATGTATATTTTATATTAATAAAAACAGTTTTAATATTTTAGAAAAGACATAACACCCTTAAGGCGATTGGGCCTTTTCATTTGGCGTGGAAATGCAGAGCCAAACAAACGGTTATCTTCAAGAATTGTTATTGTTTTTCAATTTTCTTTTCGGAAACAGTTTGTTCAAGAATAGAAGCATGTTGATTAAGCTATACTTCTTATATACACACTTCCTCTATAATTTTAACAGTGATCAAATATCGATAAAAGTGACATTTTTCAATAGAGAACTGCCGGCTTCATAACAAAAATAAGAAAATGTAACACCTAATAAACATTTATACATTATATTAGAAGGGGTGTTAAAAATATTAACATAAACATTTCACTCGATCCCGAGAAAACTGATATTTCCAAACGTATCATTTTTCCACAAGACCTGTTCGCTAGCTAGCGCCATCTACGTTTTCCGTGATCCATCTGTTTTTTTTAGCGCGTAAGGATACTTTGATTGGTTGGGAAGCCACGCCACGCCTTTCACACTCCCACCCACCATCCCACATAATAGGTTTTATACTTGCACTCGACAGGGGCAAGGGCCTTAAAGTTTAGTTCTGCAGAGCTGCCAATCCATGCCAACGTTTATCAACATATGTTTTACTATTGTTTAACATTCACGTCACTAATAAAATAATTTCCCTTTAAATTAGAAAAAATGAACTTTTTTTTTGGACCAACTGAATAACACAAGTGACATGTTAACGTAATTCTATAAGCGTTGCTTCCAAACGAGGATTTTTTTTTAGAAAACACTTAACTGTTTCTTTTACGTCACTAAACTTGTCCCTTGTCCTATTTTGCATATTATTGGGGGGGGTGAGTATTCTCCCTGTCAGGGGGAGGGAATGGACCGGCCCCAGGATAACAATTATAATAACGCCTAATTGTTTGGACTAATATTACCTATAAGAAAATGTATATTCAATGTAAAGAAAGTATCGAGAATCAATATTTCAATATCTCTACTCAATTCCATAGTTTATTTTATTACACTCTGATAGTCTAACTTAATTCATTCTCTCATATAGTTTCCTGGGCATGTTCAGAGGATGAGTGTGGATTGAGTGACGAAGTAAATATATGAAGGTAGAGAGAGTGTGTGTGTTTGTCATGTAAGTCGTGGCTAAATGTTGTAAACGAATGTGTGAAAAAGAGAAACATTAAAACTTTTAAGAATAAGAGCGTGTATGACTCTGTGTATGGATGTTGTAGAAGCGAGGGGAGGATGCGAGGATAGGGAAGTGTGGAGAAAGTGAGGATGGACTAGGTACGGAGTTGTTTTTTGATCTCTAGACGCGGTTTCTTGTCTATCCCGTAAGGAATGACGTGATTAGGTATGTATATATGTGTGTGTGTATGTATGTATGTATGTATTTTGTAAAGCCAGTTTAAATTGTAACAAACTATTGAAATAATGTCCTTCATTATTAATCGAGAATCTAGTTTACTAAAATATATTTGGTCTCGGTAAAACTATATATATGATTTACTTGGAGGGAATATTATAAACAATATTATATTGCACTGATGTGCGATGTCTGTTTTTAAAATCTACCTCAAATTATTTTTAATAAAATTAAATGTTAAAATGGAGCTTATCTTTTAAAGCGTGCCCTTAATATGCCTATATAAATATCACTAACCAGTGGAATGGCGTGGCTTGGCTTGTTACCAGGATACGTTAATTCGGTCACCAAATATACCATAAATTGGCCTGATATCAAGGTATCAGGGAAAATACATTACCACTTGAGGTATGTAGAGAAAGATCTATGCGTGATTGGTCAAATGGGAACATATTACAGGTACGGATTTAACCATCTTTGGCTACTCTGGCAACACACCACTGCTACTGCCGTTAAGTTTCGGTGTAATAAATGTATAGTTATAACAATACTTGCAGTGGCTTATGTATGGTACTAATGAAGGTTTGTATATTTATTCTTAATAACTACATAGCGTCAGCCTGCCATACCGACCAAGTGGCCTCTGTATGTTGGTGAAGATAGTGCCAACTTCTGCGGCTAGAGGGTGTTATGTGCTCAGCACAGCAAATACTCCGACCGTTTATCTTAGTTTTCTAGACCGGAGCTTCCATTTTTTCATTCAAGTAGTTCATTTGTCCTCACGGAACTTAGTTTGACCCCGTTCCAGACCCATTGCTTTACAGGAAATCTAGAAGCGCTGGGGATCTAACCCAGGATCTCTGTATCTGTAGCCAGAAACTCTGACCACTTTTTCACAAAGGTCTATCAGTTCAGCTAATTATATGTCGCTGTCTTCTTCAACATCAGTTTCTTCTTTCTGACATTAGCACGAAAGCTCCCAAATGTGTGCATGCATTGGGGACCTTGTCTTTGACTTATTTTTTAAGTTTGGAAAATTATTTGAAAACACACTAATTGTGGATATAACAAAGTCACTTGCAATTTGTAATCACTATTTAAAGGTTTGTTCATTTTTAGAATAAACTGTACATAAACAACTCTAGGGAACATCAAATGGGATATTTTTTACGTTTTGTGCCATCGTTGATCTTCAAAAATGATGTAAAGATAGGATTTTGGGCTCCCTTAAAGCTAATCACTGGAACTTATCAAAAGGGTTTAACAAAAACGTTCATTCAGAATTGAATGATTAATTTTCTTTTAGTTTAAATTAGTTTACGGCAGCTCATAGCAGACCTGCTCCCCGGGATGTAGCCCGGTCCCCCTGTCATCTCCACAAACGAGTCCCGTGCTTATTTACACTTCACTTTTATAGAAACAACTTTCACTTATACAAACCAAGTCATGACATTTTTTATGAATATTATCAATAGCTATAGATAATACGAATTATATATTAATTTTGTATATACTTGAGGTATTTGACGTGTACTTTCTGAACCGGCTGATTATATCAACACATGACTTATAAACTAACTCAAATCTAGAACAAACTCAACATACATCACTTTGAAAAGGGGAAACCCACATTTAACAAAATATACTTTTTTTGGCCATGCCAAGAAGAGAATCTGGGACCCTTAGCTCAGTAGGCAGACACACTACCAACTGAGTTAAAGTGTTGGACGAATGATGTTAACTGTTATAAATGTGTACCTAAAACAAACCTGTTAGTTTCTTCCTTCCAGCATCCTACTATAGTGTTTCTCTCCCGAATGTTCCAGAAACAAGCTATGCTGGTGCGTCAACTGGAAGAGGAACTAAGGATGCGCATGCGCAACCCCAGCATAGAGATGCAGCAGCAGATGGAGGCGCTCTTTGCGGAGAACGAACACCTGACCCGCGAGATCTCCATCCTGCGGGAGACCATCAAGGTGAGGTCACGATCAATACCCACATCGGGGGGCACGCGGGCAAAAGCGTTATTCCCGACGCCTAGACTTAATTTCCTGATCAGGGGGAGGTGGGGATCAAATCTTGGCGATGTGTGTTGAGGTTTTTTTTTTACCTAAATGATCTCCCCCTGTGTCTTCGTGCAAATGCGGACACATTTTCTTCAATTCTACAGTCCTCATACCAACCTATGCGGACAGCCTAGATGGGTAGTAAGATGTGGAGCACAAAAAATCACTGCAAAAACAGTCCCGTTACATATAGATGAAGTGAGGCTTAGCTTTTTTAATAACTAATACTATGCCTACTTTTAGCACACATGCTATTAATGGTTTAATGAAAGGTATTGTAGTCCAACTGACAGCACGGGGGCCAAATGCGACCCGCGCTCACTGAAAATGTGTCCATCAGTGTATCCTGGAAGAAAATTAGAGGGAAACCCTCGGCTTATGATTTAAATAAAAATATGTATTTAAAAAGGTCATAACTACATTTTACTATTCATTTATTTGATTATTAAGGATATGTATAATATATTTATAATGTAAATTAGTTTTGTGAAAGTTTGTGTATAAGCATATTTCATAATATTTTTTTGGGAGATTAATAAACCTATTTTTAGCAATAAAATTTGAAATAGTCTTCCAACAAATAATACAATTTATTATAATTTTTTAAAATAATTGTAAATTAAATGTTGTTTATACGCCTATACTAATTTGATGGGATTACTCAAAATATCTTTGGCCCATGGTGCAGACTGATAATCAGATTTGGCCCATAGGATGAAAAACTGTGGACTACCTTGATCGAGGAAGGCTTAGGAAAGGAAGATTAGAGAAAGTGGCCCCTCATTATTGTAGAGATAAAATGTTTAACTGATATGGAAAATCGCAAGTGTACAATTACCCCAAGTATATTCAGCCTGAGTTAAATCCCCGTAAACTAGTGCAAATTGAGACTAATAACTTAGACTTCTTGACCATCGCTAGGGCCAAACTGTTTCCAAAACCGAGCCAATAGCGAGAAAATACGATGTACTGGGCCATTTTAAATTGATTATCTTGCTTTGTATATATTGCCTTAGCAACAAATCTGGTCGTTCAGCTTTCGCAAACAAAACACACACAACAAAGCGCTTTAGAACTTTGATCTTTTTTTATAGTTATAGAGTTGAATGAAAATCCTACGAGGACTCATTTTTAAAGCCAGCGTCGTGCCATCGAAGTGCGATGCCCCTCACTCCCCCTATCGTTCTAGCGTCGTAACCACAAGCTATAAAGAACCACGACCAGGACAGGGTCGTTTAGCTGGGAGAAGATGGTCGCCAATAAACTTAGAGGCTCCGTCGGCTCGCTCGATCAACTTATCTGGCTGGAGAGAAGAAACATGGAGCCGCCTGGAGTATTGGACTCATATGTTGATTTATCGGGGAGAGAAAATAATCAACAGCTGTTTATTTCTTGATTAGGATAAAATGTGAATTTTATAAGCACTTTATATTAACAAACGACTTACAAACTAACTCCCCTTATGATTCGTATTAGTGGGTGTGTGAGCTTAATGTCAGTCTTGTCTTGTTTGGTTTACCAGGGAGGAGATTGGTGTTCGAGTCCCGACCGGCTGTACGCATGGGGGTTCTTCTATATAGTTTCTCATTCTCCTTTCACGCAAATACGGGAACATTTCCTCAGAATTATGTATTCCTCTTTCTTACTTTATTCTTCTTCTTTCTTTTTTTAAATCACCGCGTCTTACTGCCTGTTCAGGCTGTACGCATATGTAATAATTACGCTAGTTAGTTAGGAATAATTAATGTTGAATTTAGAAGTATTGTACTCACAGTTGCGTGGAGGCAGAGTGGAAAAACATTTAGGGAAAATCCCCCTCAGTACACCCGACCGGGATTCGAACCCCGATCTCCCTGTCATCGACAGTCTAGTCTAACACCAGAGTGAGGCCTTGTCTTAAACCTTGCGGTCAGCAACAATTCATAGCCCTACGACTAATCAGTGCCGCCTGCATCATCTAGTAGAATTGCCATGTACTAGGGGATGTTCAGGAAGTGTGGTTGGTTTCTAGTTGTCTTTTCACACTGAATTTCTATGATTGAGCGCTAAAGGGCCTACCAAGTTTGCCGGGTAATAAGATGGGGTGGGGGGAAAATCTACCTTAGGAAAGTACACCTAATTTTACACAATCAATACCTAGACATTTAACAGTTGGGTCGAACAAGTGTACAAACAATACATATTATCTTTGTTGGCGCCATTCTGGGGCTGAGCTGTGCTCTTGCAGTCTAATGCGTCAGATTATATCTTATTTGGGTTTACTGGGCGGTGTTTCTTTCACAGGATCACAATTATAGTGGTTTTATCAACCTTTCTCTACGTTAATGTGGATGCAATTCCTCTTGATTATCCTTCTCACTCTGGACTTTTGGATTACTTCCTTTAATAACCATGGTGTTAAACATACTATTGATTTTTTTTCTAAACACGAAATCGAACCATGTTTTCCTAGACTCGTGAACGATAGCTCTAACCACTGAGCCAGCCAGCCACGCAGGCAGTGCTGACGACCATCAACCGTCAGTCGCATCGACCTTTTCACTCAAAGGTCAAATGCATTCATGGAATCGTACGGGCAAGTCAATAAGTGGAGCTTTCAGAGTTGAGCTTGTCACTGCATAGAAGTAAGAAGAATTATAAACTTAATATTTTCTTATAAATAGCCCCGTAAATCAACGACAAACTTTCTAATCCATGGGATTTTTTTTGCACCGCATCTTAGGCCTACTACCCATTTGGGATATTCATATTAATGGGGGAAGGTGGGAGTTTTGAATACCTAGCACTTAGAACCACATCTTACTACCCGTTTGGGCTATACGTTTAAGTACTGATTACGCTAATGGGTTAGGAATTGGGAAGGTTGAATATATAGGAAGTGAGCCCGCATTTTTTTAAGGAAGGGTGGAAAATCATTTATGAAAAACCATCATCAGTTCACCCGAGCAAGATTCAAACCTCGATTTCCCCATCCTCAGCAGTCTAGCTCAACAAGAAACCAACGCGTTAGCTAACTACGCCACCGAGGCAGGTCGGAAACTAACGGAAAAAATGTACATACGTGAAGGGAAAGTGGAGAACAATTTAAAGAAAAGAAAAACATCCTCATTATACTCAAGCGGTATTCAGTCCCAACCTCTCCATAACTGGTGAACCAGACTAGATGAGCTTGACGTTTAGTTCGCGGGTATCTCGAATTTGAAGAGTAGCAAACATTTTGAACAACGCTAGTTTCCTTGACCTCATACAATCTTTCTTCTCCGTGCTCAATTACATGGGGATTAGAAAATGGTGGTATCATTATAAAACGGGTTGTGAATCTAGCTATTATTGTCTGACATAATAGCTTGACTGTTGAGTGTGAACGCTGTACAAGGTTAACAATGTTTAATGTAAAGTGGTAACAACGCCCACATTTTGTAAAGTCATTGATGTGACTTAAAATACATAATCACAAAAATAAAATAATAATAGTGTATCGTTGCAGCGACGGCTAAAGACTATTGCCTTAAAGTATGCTCAACACTTTTTATAAGGAAATATTCTATAAAATGAAACCTCACTCGATTTTATAGTCAAAGTCTTACTTGTTAGAGATTCTCATTTCAACTTTCCTTAGATTTTGAGCTTTTGGTGCTTAATTTTAAGCAAAACGTGTATTTCCCCCCTTCACACCATGGTGAAACAACCCCACTTCCAGCTGTCTATTTGTTGCACTATACCACTAAAGTAAGAATAGAGTCATTGTTTTTAACGAAAAATTAATATTTTATCTACCGATATCAATTAGTACTCAAACGAAGGTTTCAATGGCGATGTAAACAAAGAATGATTGACTTGATTGTACAAAAATTAACCACTGCGCACATTGCAGAAAAGCTGAAAGTTCTACTAGGAAAATCGAATTTTCGTTAAGAGATACTATTTTTACTATCATCCTGGACCCCTAACCTTTAAAATAAATGTTCATTCGTCCAAATCAGTTAAGTTGGTATTTCGTAATTCCAATTACCGTAAATAGGCTTGTCAAATTATTAAATTTGCCATAACATTTGCCCTCCGCGAACCTGATGAAAAGAATAAAACTGTTTTTTTTCTTAGCTATTACTTTCAACACAAATGTTATTTGTGTATTCGTCCTAAGGGATAAGGATGAAAAAATGAGTTTAAAGGAAATGCACCCGCATTACAGGCGATCGTATACAACATGTTAAAACGTCCCCCGCCCACCTCTTTATTCTCTAGTACAGAGGCTTCCAAAATTCTAAATTGATGTAGACCTTGCACCAAAAAAAAATACATTCTGGAGCTCTTATAAAAATTTTAACACTAAAATATGAACATTCAATAAAGACAGTTAAATAATTTTACAAATATAAAAATGTAAAACAAACGAAAAACATCACATTATGTGCCGTTGGCAAATGTCCTCAGTTCAAATTTGAAAAAATTGGCAATCCTATTTACAGATACTATTATATAGTGTGAAAAACAAATAGAGAATATCAATAAATGGCCTCCCAGAGCCTAAGATAGCTAAAGCTAAGGTGGAGTCCTATTTGAAAAACACTGTTTTAGTGCACCTGGCCAATGTTTTAACCTCAGCCTCAACGTAACAGATAAGACAATGCAGTATATTGTGAGCCTTATGCCCTAAGCTGCGTGACCACTAACGTGGGTTTAACCTACTGTTTAATCTTCCTAGGAAGGGCCTTTTATACATTAAAATCGTATCTTTTTGCAGCATAAATTTATTTTATTTTACTATTTTATTAATATTATTTTATAGATATTGTTAATATCTATCATAAGTTACAGTTGCAGATCACATGACCTGACGTATGAATACGTAAAAGTAAACTTAATAACTCTATTGGCTGTAGATAAGGCTATTTCCATGAAAATTGGACTGGATCTAGGGAAACAAATTAACGATATAAATTATATACCCACCTACCTAATCAAGCCATTTCCTTACGGGGTAGGCAAGAAACTGTGAATGTTGCTCATAAAACAACTTCGTACCTAATCCATCCTCACT
Organism: Timema bartmani; assembly: GCA_902151455.1. Lineage (NCBI taxonomy): Eukaryota > Metazoa > Arthropoda > Insecta > Phasmatodea > Timematidae > Timema > Timema bartmani. Next base: position 74,571 of record CABFWB010002061.1, on the reverse strand, counting down.
AACTTTCTCCACACTTCCCTATCCTTGCATACTCCCTTCTCTTCAACAACATCCATACACCGAGTCATACATTCTCTTTTATTCTTAAAACAATTATTGTTTCTCTTTTTCACACATTCGTGTACAACATTTAGTCACGTCTTACATGGCCTACACCTTCCTTTTAATCCACACACTCTACCATAAAATATTGTCTTCGTTACTCGATCCACACTCATCCTCTCAACTTGCCCAAACCAAGAAAAGACGCTTATTCCACACTGATCTATTGGGTTGCCTTTCAAACTGCACTTCTTCAGCGCCCATTCAATCACTGACCATGTCCATACTAGTTTTTACACGCAAACATACCATTCTTTCTCATTTTATAACAACATTAAATGCCAAGCATATATTATATGTTTCCGGTGATGGTGAGGTAGGGATTTAAATCACTTGGTCTTGGTATAACCCGAACGGTTGGGTTACTAAGACGTGGTGGGAAAAAAATTCTAACAAAAAACTACAATGCTCTTTTAGATTATACTATTTTTTGTTTCTACGTTAAAGAATGTAGAGGAATCATTCAAGGAATTTTGATGGACGCATTTGAATAAATCATCTTTAACAAGATTGACCTGCTATCGTATCACGTAAGCGCTACGTTTAAATGATGATAGCGGATAACAAACTCTAGCAAATCAATATATGAAAGGGGAGGATCACGGACAAGACGGATTTTTTGATAAATTAGATTTGTATAACTACTTACCTTTAACTCTGACTCGGAAGTATGGGGTTTAACTCCCAGTTGAGTGAACTAAATCCTGCTTCCGCCTTCCATTATTGGTTTTATGTGGGTAGGGTTGGGGGGGTGTTGTGTTCTAGCTCGCTATTGGCTCGCACGTGTGTGGAAAGCACAAGCCAGACTCTTGTGTCCACACTTCAGACGGTGGGATTTTGTCAGTCAGAGGAAATATGTCGGCTTCCATATCCAAATCGTTCATGAGCCCTTGGTTTTTGATAACTTTTTTGAGGAGTACCGTCAATTTCCGTCTCTGTGGCATATTCGTAGCACAGATTACTCTAGCAAAAGAAAGTGGGATGTGGCTTGGTATTCACTCGTGCAGCTCACGCTGGAGAAATTCACTGTATTCACTTGGAGTTTGTTAACCAAAAAAAAGTAGACAATATCCGAGCCTCGCTCAGGAAAGAATTGCGTCGCAGTAAAAGAAGTGGCGTGTCGGGGGACGACGTGTGGTGAAATATGGCCGAGTCCGGCTCGCGAGTAAAGACTCGTACGTGGATAACCGCATGTTTGCGCCAATGTAATAAGGAAAGTATGGCCCGTCAAGCCTCCTAAGACATAATAAATTGAACTCGCCCGAATAGTGCTAACCCACCTGAATCAGGTACCTGACCGAAACCGAATTGCGCCAAGGACCCAAAAGTACCCTCTCAAGACCAGACCCGAACTTCTCCAACTGCACACCGGAAAACCAACATGAACCAGAAAAATGAAGCTAAGAGCACACGGACTCTTCAGAACCTCTTCGAACATAAGAATATTCTAATATATATTAATAAAATGATGAGTTTGTCTGTCATGAGCGTTGTGCGAGATCTATCACGGAGAGGACTGTAATTTAAATATAAATAACACCCGCTTCGGGGGCTGCATGGTCTAACGCGCTACTCATGTAGTATATTAGACTTCTGTGAACAGGGAGATCGAAGTTAGAATCTCGGTCGGGTGTATTAGAGGGTTTTTCAAAATGGTTTTCCACTCTCCCTCCACGCAAATTCGGGTACACGTCCTGTTTATATAACCTTCCTATTCCTTAAAACCATTAGCGTAATTAGTACTTAAGTGTATGAACCGAACGGGTAGTAAGACGTGATGCTAAATATATATATATAAGTTATCAGTGACGTCACGTCGGGGCAAGCAAGGCAAGCACTGCTTGACTTTTCTTGAAGATAAGTAATTATTTTATTGCATTTAATGTTTAAAAAATAGTGTTTGAAAGAAATTTTCCCGCACATACCAGTGACCGTAACATGCAGCAAGACGTGCACTAGTTCATTATATCGTGGTTGAAAGTCTATATTTGTCCGTCTTTCACCCCATAGCTCTACCTAGTGTAGTTCTTATTTGTGACGTCATAGATTTAGAAGGGGAAGAGCATTGGGACTCCGGTAGGAATGCAAGCAACAAAGTTACGACTTTGCACAAACCGAAGCTATGCTCGAAGGTTGACGACTATAACCGAAGAAACTGAAAGATACTCTCGCATATCTCTTTTTTCCCCTTTCAAAACACAGAGGTGATAAAAGTATAAATTTAGGGGTATGGGAGTAGAATTAGGGAAGTTTCGCGTGAAAGGGGGAAAATGGACGAATTACTGACTCTGGACACATCTTTTGTGGAGTTTGTTGCAGCAGGTGTTTTACAGGAGTTTAAAAAACTGTGTGGGCTTGTGACAACGATCCCGGCAACATCATCAGTTGAGAGATCATTTTCAACATTAACATATTCCAGCAATACTATGGCACTCCTTTCAATTGAAAAGGGTCTGCTTTTTAAATTGAAGCAAGAAGGAGACTTCCATGAAAGAGTCATAGCAGAGTTCGTAAAAAAGGAGAGGATGGACTTTATTTACAAACACTAGAAAAAATACAGAGAGTAAAATATCATTGATACACGTATAGAAAAATTCATTTAATATTTAAAAATAATCAAATATACCAAATATGTTGCAGGTTGCAATATAAGTGAAAATTTAAAAAAAATATTATTTGTTATCACTTACATGTATATTTAATGTAATTAATTAACACACAATATAGTTGGTTTACATTTAAATATAAACAAAAATGTGTTTATATATACTTAATATAAAAATCGTCAGATTTAGGGGAGGCGGAATCGGGGTGGAAGATACAGAGGGAATTTCTCCTCACTTGTTAAAAGGGGGGCAAGATATGTTCTAACTCTTAACCCCCTCATCCTCTTGGATATGTGCTATATAGATTCTAGTGTGACTTACGTAAATCATGGAACAGAAGGACGCACGAGTCCACAATTATCATTTAAAATACCTCCAAATAGCTTCTTGAATCATATAATATTTTTAAAAGAAATTCCGGAGGGGGGCCCTGGAACCCCTCCAAACCCCCCTTCCCATCTTGCCTAAGAATTTTGGTCTCGAGACGCTACTGATATACATATATATTGTAATGATGTGGAATTATGGATCCTAATAATTTATTATTCGCATTTGTATTTAAAATTACGATATTATAAATGAGAGCGGTTAGTAAGATTTATTTATGTTAAGTTGTTAAGTTGCAAGGTATGGTGAAATATTTCTACGTCTCTGTTTGAAAAGTTAACGCAATTTTGTAACCAGAGACGCACCTGGATGATCGCACCTTTTTTTATTTTAAAGAAGCTTCGAGAAGGAAATGTCGCTAGATATACCTCTTCAGGGTACGCATCTACTTCACTTTCCTTCCTGACGAGGACCCGTGTAGATGGAGTCGATGAAATCTTAATACGTGTTCTAAATCTCACGTGTGGGGAATTATCGTGTATATGACGTGATAGTCGGGCTTTTAAATTAAAATCTACAACGTGTGAAATATCTAGCAAAAAACTGTTTATCTACTTAAAATAAACTATAAAACACCAGAACTTTTAATTTATAAAATAAGACATCATCCCTTTTTAATTACTATAGTATGGGATAGCAAACTTGGACCCAATTCAATCATTATATCAAATATCACACTAATGGTGGCGAACAAACATTAATATATCAGGCTAGCTCTTTGAAACGTTACAACATATATATATATATTTTAATGATACTGTTTTAGACCCCTCTCATATATTCAAAAGGTCATGGATAAAGTGTATTTTTCTTTAAAGAACTGTATGTAAAGAAGTTTCCTTTTAATACTTCATCCATGGAGAATCACGCGTTTTCAGAAGTAATTTCAATGTATTGCAGTTTTAAAACTTTCTTTCTTTCTTTCTTTCTTAAAAAAAACTCCCTCTGTTGTATTTGAAACTCTGGTGATGAATGAGTTGGCTGCCTTTACCCAACAGGAAGCTAGCCTTTACAACACCAGGTTGTCAGGAGTTCTCCTATTAGTTCATTTTAACACTGGAAGCAAGGGGTAGGTCATATATAAGCAGTTTGTGCGTATGAATCCACACAGAAAAATAGTTATCTTGACACAGAATATTGTAATATCATAGAAAAACATAATTTTGAACTGCACAGATCTGGCTCTTCGAGTCCCGAAAGTGTAATAATCTAAATAAATCGTGTGCAACATTAAAGGTTTTACTCATTTCATAAGAATAAGAATTACATAACAAGTGCGTAGTAAGGCATACACGGGTCGTCATCACCATAAGACCCGGTATCGTTATACCTACTGCTCATCTTAAGGCATACACAGGTCCACATCCGCATAATTATTGTCAGTATAACATCTTGTATAACTTTTTAATTAGAACACTGTGGGTTTTCCTATTTACAACGCTCCCTTATCTATTTTCTATAATGTGTCCAGAGTTCGATCGTTTTGCGGGGAAGAGGGAGGTACGGTGCTCTCCCTTCCACCCCTCCCTAAAGTATCTAATTAAAACCATCGACTATCGAATAACCCATTTTCTGGAGCGTCGTTCTCCAACCTCAAGCGCCGCTTTTTGATACATAGTTCCCCTTTTCTTGAGCAGAATCGAGTGTATAGGATCTTGGGGCTTACATTCGGTGTTCGTGGCTCATTATTCCCTGCTACCGACACCCCTCCCTCCCTCCCCCGGATATAATGATTTATCTCCGTGCGGTGCTATATTTAAGAGGTCGGGACATTTATACAGATTGGCGCAAAAACAAACCTCCATTGATAGTTGTTTTTTACCACTGTGTTTTACACCCATTCGAATTAAGCTAATGGGGTACGGATGAGGAAGTTTGAGTTTCGAGGAAGTGTAATCACATTTGTGTGGGTAGATAGTGAAAGTGAAACAAACTGATACTAAGATTTTGAACCACAATTTTTCCTTCCATTGATCTCGTCGTCGTCAAACGCTCAAACTCGTGTAAATGTATATATAGTAGGATTACCACATGAATAACTTTCTATATGTCTGAAACGGGGTCAACTCAGCCTCGTGAGGACAATTGACTTGCTACTTGAATAAATAAATAGTGGTGCAGGTCTAGAAAACTGAGATTAACGACCTGAGGGTTAAATGTGCTGACCACATTACACCCTCTAGCTGCAAATGTTGGCACTATCTTCTCCAACATACGGCTGCTGCTCAGTCAGCAGAGTTCACTTGTGGGCTGATGCCGTGGAGTTTTAAATAACCATATGGGGCAGAACCCCCTCAGTGTACCTGACCGAGATTCAAAACCTGTCTTTATTTCATACCTGATGTCTTACACACAACTACCCCTGACTTGAAAGATCATGATCTTATTCCGACTATGTGCATTGAAAAAACTTCCCTCACCTCCATAATGTGATTTCTGATTCTCTCTTCAGCCATATCCTGGTGGAGTTATCTTAAACTGGTTTTCTTAGGCTAGATACAGTTCCATTTTTATAGGAAGAACCTTATCTGATAACTAGAAAAGACACAAGAGCTATTTTTACGTATTCCTAAGTAATTTCTTGTAATCTGTAGCTGTCACTTTAGATTGTTATCATAGCATACATATAAAATAACAATAATAAAAGAGAAGTAAAATGTTATCACATGGTGCCTACAGACGGGAAAAGACAGAAAACCTAGAAGAGTCAGGGAATTTTCTTATATTACGAAAAACAGAGAAATGTCAGAGAATTTAATCAAAACTAAGGCAAAGTCAGGGAATTTAAATATTTAACTAATTCTGCACCTAAATATTTAAACAAAAATGAGAGATTTTGTTTATCGGCGTTAGCAAAATGCATTGTCTAGAATTGGCATTCCGCTAACATGATATTACTCTACAAGTTTTGTATTATAACAAATTAACACAATGCCACTGCCTCAAATAGTACCTAAAACATTTAATACTGAATGTAATTAATATAATAAACAGAAAAATTATATTCACCAAATAAAACCGTAAAAAGTTTAAGTTGGGAACTTTTTTAATTTTACCTGGAAAAGTCAAAGAATTTTATTTTGGCAGCAAAAAAGTGTTTATTTTCTATAAAAGTTTTTCAATAAAAATTGAACTCTCCTTAGCTTTTTTTTTTTTTTGCGCTACGTCTTAATACCTATTTGTATTATATGCTGTCTGAAGAGGCCTTTGTGACGTTATCCAAGTTCCCACCAGAGATTTGTTTATTGAAGGGATAACGCGCCACACTATTTATAGTCTCTTACATAGTCACTGACAAGTGGTATTTCAACCTAAAACAGCAAAATTAGAATAAATGCAAACAGGAACAAAATACCGTTGAATAATATCTTTCTCTCTCTCTTTCTTGACGAGAGAAGAGAATGGTAGATGGTCGGATGGAAGAGCAGAAAAGACAAAGGGGTCGAGAGAGGTGTCTTCAGCCGGCTTCGTATTAATGAGCACACCTCTTAAACTTTTCAACAGCGACTCACTTCTATCTCGATGGATATTCTTCACTTCCCCTCACCTGTTCTATTTCCTCTATGGCACTTCACCTCCTCCCACAATGCACCTCTCCTGACTTTGTCTTGCTGCATTCTCATGGAGATGAAACAAAAAGTGTTAACCACCGCTTCAGACGCACATTTAACAAACCGCGAACTTTTATTTAAAAGCAATATGTATCACACATTTAATGTTATCGGTAAGATTAATTTATGCGTTTTTATAGATTACAGCCCAATACTGTTGGGGAAGAAAGGGGAAAAATATATGTATCACGCACATTGCTGCAAATATTTAAATAAAGCTAGTCGTAACCAGGCGAAGAATCGCCTAGGTCAACTTTCTTGCTTGTCCATATCACAGGTTTTGTGGTAAAGCCCAGATTAAATTAAGACTTTTGGTTATTTTAGTGCATATTCATAACGCAAGACATTTTTCTTTTATAAAGCTCAACAACGCTTGTTTATAATTTCGGGACCCTTGTCTTAATAACGTCTATAACTCGTTTCGGTGCCCACATGGTCTAAGACGCTACTCTCGCAATGACTCGCAATACTATCAATGAGGGGAAGATCGTGGTTCTATCCCAGTCGGGTGTACTGAGGGTTTTTTCCTAAATTGTTTCCTACTCTCTCTCTACACAAATCTGGGTACACTTTCTCTAAATTCATCTTCCTCATCCCTAACTCATTAGCGTAATTAGTAAACAAGCGTATAGCTCGAATGAGTACTAAGACGTGATGTTAAAAAAGGTCTATATATTAACCGAATAGTGTAACTTATATGTATATTGCGGCGGCTTCACTTTTTTTTAGCACTGCGTCTTACTAACCGTTCGGGTTATACGCATACGTACTAATTACGCTAATATGTTAGGGATGAGGAAGGTTGATTTAGGTTGATCACTTGATAAAGCCTGGAGGTTCTACAAGCCGAGACTTGTTAAGTTCCCCCAATGAAATGATGGTAAGTGTCGAAAGAATAACATTAGCATCCTGAAAAATCCATAATTAACAAATAAATTTAAAATCACAGTTGCCTAAATCCTCGAATTAAAGCTCAATTATCGCCTCATATTTTACCATTTTCCCGGAGAACCCCATGGCCCCCCTATTAACTAGGGGTATTCCATACCCCCATAACCCCAAGTGTTCTCAACGCTGCCCTTGTTTTGTTTTTTATGAATTATGTTAATGATTTTAGAGATTAGGAAGGTTATATTCAGGGGACGTGTACCCCGCATTTGTGTGTAAAGAAAGTGGAAAACCATTGGGGGAGGGGGGTACAGCCGACCAAGATTCTAACCTCTTATCTCCCCATCATCGGCAGTCAAGTCTAGCGCGTTAGACCACGCGACCACCAAAGCGAGTTGTTGTCCTTGTTACCTTTATAGTTTCAGAACGGTTAGAAAACGACTCCCCTGGTTGTATGCATCATGAAACTATATTTGGTTTAATTCAAACCAAACTGACATATCTGCGTGGATAGATTTAATTTACGGGCTACTAGAAGTCTTACCTCCTCATTAAAAGGATGGTTGTATTATTGTTGTTTTCATTATATATATTTTATTCACGCATCGCAAAGATGTTGGACTCGCTTGTTCTTATGAACACTGTTCAACATTTAACAAGTTGATAGATAATTAACTAACCATACCAACACAAGTATTAATATAAATATTAGTCAATTACTGCATTTATTATCCGCATCGATGAGCATACTCTGTGGCGTAGTCGTAAATTTAGCAGTGCCGGAACGCAAGGCCGTACACTCAGCCGCCCCAAAGTTGAAGGGTGTGCTCCCAACCACCACAGGGGGAAAAAAATCACAAATATAAATGCCTATAGAAGCGATTTGGATCTTTTTTTTAATGGTTACTAATGCAGAAACTTACTTAGCGCACTTCCTCTAAAATTCTAAGAATTCGCATAGAGCACAGTAAATTTCATTAGAATTTATTAATTCAAAGTATTGAAATTTTTTTTAACATGATAGTGATATAAAATCTATTAGTTAATTTAGAATTGCATAGTATAAAACATTACTACTAAAAATGATTTTGAATATCTTTCCTTGAAAAGCAGTCCCGGAACGGCGTTCCAGCGCGTTTCCGCTCCACTACACCCCTGGGCATACGAACAAAAGGCGTCACTCTCGTTCATTCTGTTTTGCCGATTACAGGGAGGTCGAGGTTTGAATGTCAGCTGGATGTACTGAGGTTTCTAACTTTCCCTTCACGCAAATGCAGGTAAACTTCCTTTAAATCCTACCTTCCTCCTCCCTACCCATTTAGGGTAAATATACAGATATCCCGGACGGGTATTAAATAAGATAAATAAATAAAATAAATTTTCATTTATCAATAGTCAGGTTAGTCGCAACGATGGTACGCAATCTTGCAATAGACGGCGAGGTTAGAGTTTGAATCCCAGCTGGATGAACTGACAATGATTTTACACCAATCAATGGTTTTCCACTTCCCACTCACGTAAACGTGGGTTCATTTGCTCTAAATTCCAACGTCCTCAACCTTAGCTCACTAGTGTTATTTATGTTTATAGTTATACTGTCGTCTGTCCATCCCATCAGCCACTTCGGTAGCCGCGTGGTCTAAGGCGTCACTCTAGCACTTGACTAGACTGACGATAGGGAGATTGGGGTCCAAATCCCAGTAGGGTGTTCTGACGATGGTTTTATACTCTCATCTCATGCAAATGCGAATACACTTCCTCTAAATCTAACCTTCCTCATCCCTAATACATCAACTTAATTAGTAGGCCTATATAGGCGTATTATTCGAACGGTTAGTAAGACACTGTAGTGCTAAATATATATATATATATATATATATATATCCGCTCTGGTACTGAGGGGTGAACAACGAGGGATCCTTATGAGAAGTTGGTGTTCGCCAATCGTAGCGTTTTGTTTCTGTTTGTTACAGGAGCTGGAACTTAGGATAGAGACGCAGAAACAAACGCTGCAGGCCAGGGACGAGAGCATCAAAAAACTTCTGGAGATGCTGCAGAACAAGGGAATGGGTAATTTGGCTCTTCTCTCTGTATCATCTGTGTCTCAGATAGTCTTTATGTCCTCACCTGAGGATATACACTCCAATCTTCATAGGAAGGGCAGAATAGTTGCTGAATCTACTTTCATATCAAGTCGTGTGACACGAATCTGTCACTTTTGAGATATATTATCAATAGGCCTTCCTATAATGTAACACTAAAATTAAATAGTAGCATGTTATCAATGTTACCGCAAAAAAAAAAAAAGCTTGTATTTGCTAAATGGCCCTATTTTTGAAAATTGGATTGTATCACAAGCTTATTCTAGGATTTTCCGGTATTGTTCATCGGTAGTGTATGGTAATACCATACTTTTCACTCCGGATTAGTGGCGTGGATATGATAGTTTCTGTGCGTTTGATAAATGAAGTTTTTTGAGATATTTAAAAAAAAATCTTTTAATGGCATTTTGCCAAATATGTGGCTTTTGAACTAGTAAAAACGTTATGTGAATGCGATCATTCGTGTTAAATATTCAATTATGGTTGTTATTACTAAAACCAAATTGTGCATCCGATTTCTAATTATGGGTTAGCTATATGCAACACGGAACTATCTAATAAAATATTAGACGAGTGACAACCCTTATACAGTGTGTTCGGAAACTCATAGCCCAAACTGCACATATAGTTTGTTTTAAACAAGAATAATACAAAATTCCTATATACTTACATCCTTAAAACTATGCTAATACCATTAAATTGTGTTCAAAGTTTCGGCTTACAGCACCGGGAGAGCAAAGCTACAAATGTGTGATTTTTTATTAGCTAATATATATATATATATATATATATATATTTATAGCCAAAGCTATTATTTATATTTATATATATTTTTTTATTTAAATAATAGCTTTGACTATTTGATTCTTAAATACGCAATCCCTTACAATTATATTAATTGTACAAGTGGCTGCAATAAGCCAACTACCGAGTCGAAGATGGCTGCGCTATCTGATAGCTCGCGATCTTAATAAAATCACACATTCATAGCCGACGATTTCCGCACGTCCATCATAGACTCTGCCTTAAAATATGAATGAAGAATGACCCTGGGCACGGGATGATTCCTGGATAGCTCAGTGTTAGAGCATTGGCTCACTAAGTCAAAGGTCCCGGGTTCGATTCCCGTGTCCAGGTGTAATTTTTCAATTTTAAGAATATGAAATCTAGATGGAGTAATCCTCACTAAAATCATAAATATTAGCTTTGGCTATTTGATTCTAGGCTATGTAATCATCGCAACCTTGTCTATCTGTTGCGGTCTTAAATCTCCTTGGATGAAACATGTGATATGTCATCCATATGCAATCTTGTGATCAGTTGTGGACAAGTCTATGAAATATCTCCCTTGCTAATAACGGTCGCGTCACTGGGCGAGTTATCGCAGTTAACCTGGTATCGATATTTGCGACCAGAGCGTTTTCACGGTTGACCTGGTATCGATGTTAACGAAATGTTTATGATTAAGACGATACCAGAGCTCAGTTTTATAACGCTTTCCTTGACCATACTTAAGAGTATGGTTACGCAGTGGCGTACCAATGGCTTTGGGGGCCCAGGGTAGGACTTTCCTGCCCCCCCCCTCCATTTATTAAGCATTTATTAAGTCTCTATTATTGGCACCACAAAACTGAGGCTTAATCTTATATCCATAAAAATTATTGGAAAAAATATATGTGGAGAGAACTAACAATGTAAGTGTTAATAGGATTTAAAAGAAAATAAAATTAAAAACACAGAATTTGCTGGGTTTTTTTTCAAACGTGTAGCTTTTATTCAGTTAAAACTAATGAAAACACGCAGAAAAATGCTTAATTTTTCAACTTAACCCCTTACTACATACTGTACCTGTTTTGTTGTATTATAAAACTAGGCAAAATATGATGCCAATCCATGCATAATTTTTTCAAGTTGTGCTTGTATTTTAGTGAAACATAAAATAATAATAATATTCCTTATATTTAGAAACTTAAACTAGGTTATATAATTTATTTCTTATATCATAAAAAAATAAATGGTACGGCATACCGCACAGACTTTCTCTCTCTTTCTATAAACTCGTAAGATTTCTGAACGGAATAATGTNCTCATGTGTTCTTAAGGCTATTTTTGGGAAGATATGTTTAGCTTGATATGTTGTGTAAATATTAGGACTAGTCAAAATAAGCACAAATCTAACTAAGAATATAATTTTATTTTTATTTAGCACCGCGTCTTACTACCCGTTCGGGTTATACACTAATATAATTATAAAGCTCATTTTCCATCGATTTGCAGTACATGTGGTAGGATTACATAAATTCAGCCACCAGCTGTTAGAGCTACTCCACCCCAACCGCCATTTTTGTTTAAGAAAAACGCACTCTACCTTGGTCAGAACCACTTGGTCAAAAAACACTCGATACCAAACCGTAACCAAGTCACTCATGAAAACTCGCCTACTATTGACCAGAGATGGAGAAATCTCCTGTATGGCTTAAAGGGTTGAAGAATGGGTGGGGGAAGGCAGAAAATGGAGCGGGTACAAACTGCAAAGTAGCTCATAAATAAACGGCGACGACTGACAGAAAGGAAATGTCGTCCTTACTCCGTTATCAAATGCAATGATATCTCCGAGGTACTTAAGTAAAATTGCTCAATCTATCAGCTCAGCTCAACTACCATAGAAAAGAATCACTGAAGAGATACAAGCTCAAACCACTGTCACATATCTGGAATGTCTAGCCGACAAACGCATAGCAGATGTTCCATTTTTTCTGTTTAGACCAGTGGTTCCCAAACTTTCTCGATTCACCAACCCCTTTCACAAACATCTGAGTAGCATGAACCCCCTGATAAATATCCATAGCAACTCACTTAATTTTATATATAATTTTATTCAATTTATTTATCAATTGCAATCAAAAGGTGCTATACTTTTAAATTAACCTAGTATAGCTCTGGTTGAAACTTTGGGATACCCCGCCAAATATAATCAAGAATATTGAACCTGCGTAAGTACAAGTTCAAATAATTACACATTTATTTAAAAAAATTAAAACTGAAATTAAATAAGCACAGTAGTAACATTTTCTTATCTTTATCGTCACAATATTATCACATTCCAGTTATGTTTTTAAAGTGGTACTGGAAATACTGTTTCGACATAACTGAAATACCGTCTTATAATCACAATATTCAAAGGCAATATAATTTCAAAATTGTTTACAAGTTTGAATAGCTACTCACCTGTTCAGGTGACTTATTGAGAAGGATGTGCTTGCTTTAGATGTCACAAAGCTAGTCGGGAACCAAAGACGATTAATAAAGTCTCAAGTAGCTTTCAGAATTATGCCTGTTTCTGTTGTGGTAAGCGAAACAAATTATTGATATGGGAGTATAAAAAGTAAGTGTAGGTTTCTGAAGAGACAATGGACAGAAAACTCTTTAAGCTTAGATAATAGAATCTTGTAAATGTGCCTCGCAAAATTTCACAGACTATTCAATAAAAATCCGCCATTACGGACATATTTTGGTAACGTATAAAACCTTTAAAAATAAACTTAACGTAGAACAGCAAGCGCCCAACAACCCACATTATAGAAATATAATAATTAGATGGCTAACTATAAACAAATACTTGATTATTTTATACACTATTCAGGATTTAACCAAGTTGCCCTTGATTACGTAATTGGTTTCTCATTCACTCGACCAATGAGAGACAAGTCACTTATTTTATATATACAAATTGTTAAACTTTGAAATAAAGAACAACCTTATGATTGTTTGTTATTGGTGATATCCGCACCAGTGTTCATGTGGTCTTTGGTGCCAGGTGCGCAATGGGTTAGGTTTACTGTGACGAGACGTTAGGGGTAGTCCTTCCCAGTGGTTTTCCTTACCTTTAGATTAAACCATTAGTAGCTTTATCATGCTGTCCATTGGTGGATACGCCGGCTTAGGCGACAATCTGGAACGCTCTAGTTTGCCTGTGACGGGAAGGTCAAGGGTTTTACTCTCGGCCTAGAGTATTGAGGTGTTTGCCACACAAATGTGGGTGTATCTCCTTTAAATTATACCTTTATGATCCTTACCACATTGTTTATACATATGCATTAACTCAGATGGCTTAATATATAGGGTAGATAGAAAGAGGGTGGTTATAGAATATACAACATGGACTTGGACACTAGGGTGAGAGGAGTTATCCTTAACTGGTGGTATGAAATGTCTTCAAAATACAACATAAATCCGCATATACGGAATAAAGTTATAATAAATCAATAGTTTCAAATGAATTTTTTTTAGATTTTTAACTATGCTCTAGTCATACATTTTTTGTACAGTTATACATCCAAAATTTTACATGACCTGACTGGGTGTGTTTTTAATTACTTGGCATAATCTTACTGACTTAAGGCTATCTAACTAAAGAGTCAATCAATAAGTAGAAAAGGCCCAATATTATGGCTTCCCCTCTCCTCACAAAATTGCCTGTGCATGCCAATGATATGCACCCGCATTATCAATTAGGCAGGATGTAAAAACCAAACTTGAACTTGAACTTGAGCGAGAGTCATACCCTCAACCCCATGAAGTTCGGTTTATTGCCAACCAAGCTGGGTAGCTTTGGTGTTTAAACCAACTACTCTTTTTTTTTTCAGCACCGCCTCTTACTACCCGTTAGGATCATACGCATATATACTAATTACACTAATGGGTTTAGGATTAATGAAGGCTTAATTTAGAGGAAATTCAGCCGCATTTGCTTGGAGGGAGAGTGTAAAACCATTTAGAAAAACCACCCTCATTGCATCCGACCATAATCGAACCCCGATCTCCCCATCTTCGGCAGTGTAGCTCAACACTAGAGTAGCGCGTTAGACCACGCGGCCACAGAAGCGGATGATTATTTTGATTGATAAAAAGCTACCTCTTGAATCTTGGTATTTACTTAAATGATTGAATGTTTACGGTATTTTTACAGTGTCAATATGCACTTTACATCAGCTATAGCAGGGCGAATTATTCTACAGTTAAGAACATTAGCTGTAGAGAGCAGTTTTGGGTCCACAATGGCTGTCAGTCTTGTCACAAGTCACAACTAAACTTTCGCCGAGATAATGCTAGATCGGATGTAATGGTATTCCTCCTCAATCTAATTCTAAGCCGTATTCAAATGACGGACTGAAGGTTTATGTTGTAGTCACTCATAGCTTGTCAAAGTTACAATCAACAATAAATTAGTTAAAACTGTTTCAAACTTACATAGATATATATACATATTATGTTTTTATCAGCATTGATTCCTTTTTCTTACTCAGTAAAGTTGTTTATTTTTACGTTCACTGTGATTTAATACCCATTCGGTCTTGTATTTATTCACTGATGAGTTAGAGATGAGGTGGTAGAATTTGGAGGAAATGTACCAGCATTCACATGGAGAGATACATTACACTTGGCCATAATTCAGACTACGAGCTCCTAGTCACTGATGAACCAGACTAAACGATACTGACGTCCTCCCAGCGTGCCCACCGATGCGGGTGACTCATTGTAGTGCGTGATGATAAGGGACAATTGTCAGACAACTTGGCTCAGTCGAGAGTTTATGTTTGTCTACTGCTGCTCATGTTAAAATCCCTGGTGATAAGGGACAGTTGTCAGACAACTTGGCTCTGTAAAGAGTTTATGTTTGTCTACTGCTGCTCATGTTAGAATCCCTGGTGATAAGGGACAGTTGTCAGACAACTTGGCTCAGTCGAGAGTTTATGTTTGTCTACTGCTGCTCATGTTAGAATCCCTGACGATAAGGGACAGTTGTCAGACAACTTGGCTCAGTCGAGAGTTTATGTTTGTCTACTGCTGCTCATGTTAGAATCCCTGATGATAACGGACAGTTGTCAGACAACTTGGCTCAGTAAAGGGTTTATGTTTGTCTACTGCTGCTCATGTTAGACTCCCACTAAAATTGGGTTAATTTTCTTTCGCGTTGTGTTAAATTAACGTTCCGTGTTTCTGGTTGAAGTTAGTTTTTAAATATGATATTTTGTGCCCTGTGTCTCACACCCAGCTCAGGTTTATGATTTTAATCAATCCCCTGACTGTCAGTTCACCACTTCATAAGAGGAAGTCCCAACTTGGAGAGCATCAAACTTCTTACCTTTAGCTAACTATGCAGGCGCGTCACTTACCAAGCTGTCAAATATTGGTATAGTAAAATCTCCATTCAATTCTGAATCAAAGCTATGTACCGATAGCTACTTGTGCTGTCATACCTGGATGTAATCATGGGTTTATATTATTTCTATAACCAAGCCTTCCTGGGAGCTGTAAATAGCTTGTTTTAAATTATATTCTGAGGACTATTTGACCCATATTAAAATTTTATTTCAGGTGATGTGTCATTTATGTTTTATATATAATTTTGAATTTGAAATATTAAATTTAAAATTTATACAAAATAAACTAAAAAAAAACTGCTTTAAAATATGCCAGGCGCTATTTAACCTAGTGATGATGAGTTTTTAAACCTAAGTAATAGTAATAATAATAATAATAATAACAACAATAATAGTGATAATGATAAGAGTACTTTTAAAGACACACTCAAATGTAGAAAACTTTCAAAATATGTGATGAAACCGATGTTTCTCATTTGAACGTCCAACTTTTAATTTTATTTTATATGTGGGCACATCAAAATCAATTATGAGTTTGCAATCTTAGCAAGAAGAAAACCAACAGAAAATTCTCGGTAGGAAGTAGGCGGGGTGATAAACAGGTACAGTCATTTCCGGCTTGGATTTGTGTGTTAATTACTATACAAGTGCTTGAAGGAGGAGGAGGGGAAGGCCCTAGAAATTTAATTAAGATGCTTGGCAAAAAGTTTCTCTGCACTATGGGTTTAACTTAATTTCTTTTAGTGGTTGTCCTCCATACAACATAAACTTAAAACAAGTTTCAACTGCAGGGTGGTAACTGAAGCCATTTAATAAAAGCTCTACTCAGAAACAGTTAAAAAAAAATTTAAAAGTTGGTTTCTTTTGAATCTTCTGTTAAATATGGAGTTTTTAAATTTGTTTTACCTAGTCTTTTTTATTTGAGAACAGTGTAACCGTTTTTAATTCCTCATGCATACACATTACAGAGAAAGAGAGGAGATAGGGTTTTAAATTTTGACAAAAATTTAATTTTTATTATAGCCTAATCCTAATTCCAAAAAATCTATTTTTTGCATTTTATCTAAATCGATGTGCTTGAACGAGTTTTTTATGTGCTTTTTATTAAAGAACATTTGTTTTATCGCCGTCAAACAAGTTTATTTGAAAAAAAAATCGAAAATGACATGTTCATGAAACATTTATAGCAATATTTCTGACTTTGTTTTTGTCGCCTTCATTTAAATGATAATTTACTTGAAAAATATCATCAAAATTAATCACAGATCTAACTTTTTGCATTGTACTAAACTGAAGTAACTTTATTACTTTTGAACAAACTCTCAAAAACTATGTTCATTAATGTATAACTGTGTGTTTTGACCACTTTTAAACACACATTTGTAGTTTTTTTTAAATATGACAAAAGCCATGTGAAGCTTCTTGTAGTGTTCATTACCTCCTCATTATTCTCAAGGAATATTTCCTGAGCTAATAATAATATTAAATCTATTTTTTAAACAGTTACTAAAATGTTTTCCAAACTTTATGCAGCTGAAAATAGGAAATGGAAAGCAAAAACTTTACAAGAAACTAAGTCAAGTGCTAAACTAATTTTTAATTATTTAATGAAGGCAAACACTAGTAAAGAAAGTGAAATTGAAATTGAAATTGAAACTTAATGTAACGATGATCCTCTGTTGAAACAACGTTCAAAGGAGGACAAAGATTTCTCAGAAGATTTAATAAATACTAATGCCGATGATTCTAACACCACGAAAATTACTGATCATAGTGATAAAGAGTTATGTTATTGATACAATCCAAGAAATGAATAATTCATGTGACAAATTGAAAGATCCAGCTAATTGGCCCAAAGTGCTAAGCGCAACTGAATGTGATTTTATTATTTCGCAAGGACCAATTTCAACAGTATTATACAGCGACTCTAGAGACGGTGCAAATGGATCTTTTCCAACGTATTTTATTATCGTCTTGCTTCCAACGACGAGAAAATTTGAAGACGATGGATAAAGTATTCCCATTCTAGGGGAAGTGTATACTGTTTTTGTTGCGAGGTATTTAACACGGCAATCGCCAGAACTACATTATCTGATGAAAATGGAAACTGTGATTGAAGTTACATCGGAAAAACTCTTTCCCAACATGAGACGTGCTCTAACCACTTAAAGTGCTACGAAAAATGAGTTGAAGCAGAAAGGAGGTTTAACACTGGCAAGGCAATTGATGACGAAAATCGAAGATTAATTGCTCAGGAAAAAATAAAAAAATCCTCACGAGAGATCTTGCCATCTTGCCACCTTGCCTAACACAAGGCTTTTCGAGGAACTCACGAAACTCTCTACAGCAAAAACCATGGAAATTTTCTCGGGCTTGTATGTATGTGGTTCTTGCAAACACAATTGCAGTTGTCCAGTATATTTGTTTACATACATTTGTGTTCAGACATCTGTTTGCAGATATTTGTATGCAAACAATTTATGTAGGTGTTGACTAGGCAATACATAAATTAATAATAACTAATCCTCGCCTAGCTTTCTGCCGATACATTGAAGACATATTGGATTGATGAATGATATATTTATGTTGAAAAAGAGTAACATTTCATTAGTTAGTCCCTATACATGTTCAGACGCATCCAGAAGGGAGGTACAGAACATATTGACCCATGCGCTCACCCTAGGCAACATCTAATTTTAACAATACCCATGTTAAAGCGATAGATTGTTGCATTTCGCAAAATACACATTAAAGAGAACACATTAGTGTTCAAGCCAAGTATACAATTAATTCAAACATAATGGATTAAAGCGGTACATGTGACACATAACTCTATGGTAAATTAGGTGAGATCCTCCAATGAACCGCTGACCATCATTGTTGCTGCCTTTCTTATCTGAGCAAAGCTCTAGATCATTTTAAGGCCCTTACCAGATTTATAACATGGTTTCCAACCCCCTGGATGAGATAATTGGCTGAATCTGCTACCTTGTAGTAGAATAACTATTCTAACTTTTTGAAGTTGTCTCCTAAGACCGGATATTTCTAAGTATTGGTGCAGCAATTGGTACTAGCGATATACCCAGGTGTGTCAGCAATGATTATCAAACACCAGTTCTGAAATATATAGATATTCCCAAACATGTGCAATGTGCATACATCCTCTCTAACTTCTTATGACATAGACAAAGGATAGGTGTTGGTTTACTGACATATTTCACTCATTAAAAGTCATAATTCTATTTTTTAAACAACCTTGTTTCAGATGATACTTCGTTTGTTTAGTAAATATTTTAGGACGAATATAAATTATGTCCTATTGTAAAATAACTGTGTTTGAAACACAACTCTAGAACAAATAAAATTTATAAACTGCTTCACTATATTTAACAATACATTTAATTTTTATTTCTTCAAGATGCATTGTGGCCGTTCCATAATATAATATGATTCTACTCTTTTATAACTATGCAAATTTTAAAAACGTATGCACAGGGCCGGATTTACCATTAGTCCCACTAGGCTCGGGCCTAGAGCGCAACTCCACTTGAAGGGCAAATGCTAAAGGACTTCCGTCAATATTTTTTTAAATATAATTTAATAAACAAGTTTACGTAGAAATATGGTATTGAGTAGACTATTTTTAATAAATTGACCTATACATTTTTGGTCTTTACTATCTGTCATTGAGCCCTTTTGAAGGTATTCGGTTACGTAATGTACAAAAGAAGTTGAGCGTACTGCGACCGATACTGCCAGTTTTCCTACAAAATTATTTTTGCTACTGCATTTATTTAGGAAACATTTTATTTATTTATAATATCTAGTATGTTAGTACGTCCAAAAATTTGAAGCAGGTGGTAAAAAGTACACGTATTAAACTGGCCTAATTATAAGGTAAACTAATTATTTTTGTTACTTGGAAACGTTATTTACTAAAAATATGCGGCATAATACTAACAGGCTAAAATTTATAACTAAGTTATTTTTAATACCGAAAACTCCTTTTTTTGTTTTCCTGATGGATTCTATGTCTGTAAAAAGAGGGCAGGGAGTGGGGCACAACGTTGACAAGAGCCTAGTGAGCTTCAACATGTAAATCCGGGGCTGTATATGCATAATATTAATTTTTCAATAGTTGATGACAAAAAATTTCATTTAATTAAAGCTATTGTAATGGGAATTAATAGTGCAATGGTGCTCATTAAGGGGCTATGCTGCTAGTAATAATTAATGAGTAGATCATCAAATGAATTAGTAACTCATAAAGGGGCTATGCTAATCACAATGAATAAGTAACTCATCTAGGGGCTATGTCAATCACAATGAATAAGTAGCTCATCAAGGGGCTATGCTAATCACAATGAATAAGTAGCTCATCAAGGGG
>CABFWB010002061.1:21576-48496 GCA_902151455.1 Timema bartmani | reverse complement strand
ATTATTATTATTATTATTATTATTATTATTATTATTATTATTATTAGCAACGCGTCTTACTACCCGTTCGGCTTATACGCACTTACGCTAATGTGCAATGGTAGGGTGATTGTGAGATGAAATGGAGGACCTACAGTTTAACATGGAATCCGAACCACGGTAGAGGCCTGGCATTCCTCACATTCACAAGTTGTGACGTTCGCTAACAGGAGTCAGTTTTAAAAAGTCCTAAATAAATGGTCAAAATAATTTGTCTCTAACAGAAAAAAATCTTAATTAACATAAATGCATATAAGCACAAGGCAAATAATCAAACATGGTGATAATGTATTTGTAAATAATTAGTAAAAACATTTTTCTAAGTTAATTTTCATTTTTGCCACTAACCCATTCATCTCAATTTTAAATTTGCTACATTTCACCTTACTGGTAACAGTTTAATAGAACTTTACTTTTATGTATCAGTTCCATGTTATCCATAAACAGGCCTTGTGGTATACTGGTCAGAGCCCTCGCTGCTGACTTAAAGGTCCTAGTCTCTATTCTCGCCTGGTACCGAGAGATTTTTCTCGAAGGGGGAATAATTCTCTTAGTCATCAGGGTTTGGTAAATTAGGCTTAAGCAAAGTTAAGATCTTTATTTGATTAACCTCGTCATATTAACTATTATCACCACCTCATCTCATCGGGACATGGGAAGAGCCTCCACGAAAAGGCTGCACAATTAGTACATTCGGGCGTCCCCTGGGCTAATATTTCCGCAAACTGGGCTACATATTGGTGTAACCCAGACATGCAATTATTATTATGTTATCCATCATAATGGAAAATAATTATTTTCTGTCATGTCTTAGGTCCAAAACAAAAGAGTATTTATTAACGACACTCATAACAGTGGATTGGCCTTCACAACTTATATAATATTTCAATTAATAATTGTGACAAACATTGTTTGTTTCAAAACATCAATTGAATAATTATGTAGGTTTTAGTCCAACTTCATTTAGATGAGAGCTTTTAGGTAATTTCCTCAAACATTTATCAACATTTTTCTAGAGTTTTATCAGCTATTTTCAAATAAAAACTAATACAATTTGAAAAACGTAATTAAGGTAATTATTATATTTTGATTTAAAAATTACTAATAAAGCTCAGTTTGAATGATGTCACCATTAAATAATATATTATACGGGAGAAATTTCCGCTACAGCCCACAGAAAACTAACTTAAGTCTGAAACATACACAGTGCCAAGCATCGCGTCCTCTTATACACCATTGTGAAATAGAAAGCCCCAATTTCACCAATTATACATTTTTCAATCAAATTGGGACTCAACCCCAGGAACCTTGATTCACACTCTGTGTGTTGACCCATGAGGCATTGCGACCCAAACTTAAAAGCTTAAAACAGCCGATTATAGTATCAGCATATTTTATTTTCAAGTGGATAAACATATATTTTAGATCATTGTCACTATGGATGTTTTCAAATTATATTGCTATCATGGTAAAATCCAATACATTGATACACACGCTTTAAAATAAAATCATCTCACAACGGTCAACGAAACTGTCTGATGTGAGATTTGATTGGTTCTCTCGTGCTGGCTGGCTATCTCAGGCGGTACGAACAAAGTAAAGATGAGTTGAACTTTGACAGAACAGATCGCGGCGATGAGGTGGAAATCTTGTAATTGGCTTAGAGGCGGCGGTTACATTGGATAAGAATTCGTACGAAAAATGTTTCTAACAAATACGTACTAATAGGTCAGGAAATGTTCTTGAGACAGAGTGGTTACATTGGATGCAAAAACGTGGTAAGGGAACTTACAAAATCTTCAGAACGTTTGTTGTTTCAACCAAGTGCAATGGATCTTTTGTCTGAATTTCACTTTTTGGAAAGCCCTTTGTTAAAGGTTCTCTTGTTGAACAAGAAACGTGAATGGTTGAACAGTTATTTTTCATCAAGGAATGAGAACGGAGAATTCACCAGATCATTTGAAGAATTCAGGAGTGATGACCAGTATTTTTTTGAATATACTCGAATAAAACAATCTACATTCGATTATATTTTAAAAGCTGTTGAACCACTACTCCATAAATACTCAAGTATACTCAACATACCGCCGGAAAGAATCTTACCAAATACAGACATAATGGTTCCACATGTATTAGTAAGAGATGCAGCATATCCCTTAGAAATATATTTGATGAGACCATTCTCAGGACAAGACCTCTATATAGAGCAACAAGTTTTTAATCAAAGTCTTTCCCGAGCAAGACGCCTTGCTGAATGCGCTTTCGGTATTATTACCTCAAAATGGAGAATTCTCAAAACGAAAATAGAAAATTGTCTTGAAAAAGTCGATTTAATTGTAGAATCAATATTACTTCATAACATTTTTATTGATTTACAAGGTGTACCAGATGCTTTTGAAAACAATGAAAACTATACACCCCTTTCAATTCAAAAGCAAAGGACCACGATGTTTCAACAGAGCTATTAAAACAGCTAATGAAATTAGAATTAAGTTTGTACAATATTTTAATCGTGAACTATAATAAATAAATCGTGCTTTTCAGGAGAGCAATAAAAAGTGTTTTATTTCTACATGCTTAAATAAACAATTTTGAGTAGTTAATTTTCTTAATTTTATATATATGTCACTGTTATAAATGTATCAGATCCAAGAAACACACAAAATAGTTGTTTTTAGCTTAGTTTCTTTCTCCAATGCACGATTAAAACATATTATACAACGTAATTTACCTGTTGTCATTTTCCACGCCATTTCCTTCCATAATTGATTGTTCAGCTTTTTATATGACCCACCTCGGTGGCTTAGCTAGCTAACGCGCTAGTTTCGTGTTTATCTTGACTGCCAATGACGGGGAGATCGAGGTTCGAACCTCGGTTGGGTGAACTGGGGGTGGTTTTTCCTAAATGGTTTGCCATTCTTCCTACAGGCAAATGCAGCCTCACGTACTAAATTCAACCTTTCCAATTCCTAACCCATTAGCGTAATTAGTACTTAAGTGTACAGTCCGAACGGGTAGTAAGACGCGGTGCTAAATTAAATTAAAATCTTTACTGTGGTATTGCTTACATTTTTAATCCCGTAATGATCTCATATCAGCAACCAATAATATTAGCTCCTCACAATCTATTTTGACACCAAACACTTCTCTTTTCTTACGAAATCTTATGATAAAATAAAATATTTTGTTTACATAGAAAATTCGTAAGATTTCGTACGAGCTCGTAAGAATATATCGCAAGAAATATAACCACGTACATACAAATCTATTGAGTTGTTTATTTATTATAACTTCGTGAAAATTCGTGAGAGTTAGATTTCGTACGAATTCTTATCCAATGTAACCGCAGCGTTAGGCGACCATTGAGAATGCTTGTGGAGCAATGCACACTTGACTGCAGCGGCCGTTCTGTCGCAACGATCAATGGGATACCAGGCAGGTAGTGCACTAGCAGTTGCAAAAGAGTGACCAGTCGTTCGCCACATCACTCAATTTGGTGGTGTTGTTTGTACAGTAAGTGTGGTTTTCCAGCATACTTTACAGTAATAATAGGTTTTTCTTTATAATAGGAAAAAACTCAGATCATTCATACTGAACTCTTAATTATGGAGGTTGAAGACCAGCCAGCATTCTGGGATCTAACTTGGGAAGAGATAAAAACATAGATTTGAAAAGAAAGAGCTGGGAGGAATCGAATCTCTTCTTCCTTCTGTTTCACAGTTTTCTAATCAATTACCAAAATGCTGCAATTTACTCCGTGTTCATTTTCTGCCTGCGAGATCAAGCGAAAAAAAAAAGGAAAAATGTCTGCCGTGGTTTGGTCGAAAGCAAGTCACAGTGTCTTTTGGCTGCTGTGCCGATGGACAATGGGTCGCCTTGTGCGCGGGGGCCCTTTAGAGCTCGTCATGTGACCTCGGTTCTGTTCTGCGCTTGTTTTTCGACGAACGTTTGAATCTACATTTAAGGTGCTGGGAATGTATAACATATAATAGAGTAGTAGGCCCTTACATTATGGTGGAATTGACATCCATGTGGTATGATTCATTTTTTTCTTATTTTCTTTAAAGTTTAAAGAGCAATTAAGTGGTGACATTTTAGGGGGGCAGATGAAGCTGGAGGTATATGTGGAGCCTACTTGCTCAACAGAAGGAACTAATAAATATTATAATTGATAAAATGAGTGAAGTCTTGATTAGTGGTACCTACCTAGCTAGTGATTCAGTGAGAAAAATAACCAGCTACCCTCCCCCCCCAAAAACTTCAATTCCCATCACCTTCAGCCATTTCAAAGAGCAAGCAGTTCAATCATTTTAATTTAGATTCTCCTCTAAATAAATGTGTGATTATGCCATTGGTCAGAGGGGATCAGGAGGAAATTTGAAGTTATAAAAATTGAAACGAACCCCTGTGTTTTATTTCTGCACAGAAACATTGACTAACTTACTGTTTTTAAACAGCATAAAGCAATAATGCATTGGTAAATGGTAAGGGAAGGTGGGTAGCAGTGAGACAAGTCAACTTACAGACTATTTTGAATGTCTGTGAAGTGGTGCTATGCAGTGTTCAAATGTTGTACTAGTGACTTTCCACCATATTGTGTTTATGAAGTACAGTAATAGTCTAATGTGTGTTTTATGTAATTTGCTATTTTAAAGGTAACCAAAGTAATTTTTCTCCATTACACATTTTTTATTATTTATTTACATGTATTGTCAATATAACAATTCTAACTATTCCACCTCTTAGCTACTAGTTTTTGCTATCAGAACCCTGGTTTCTTTTCCCAAATATCTATACAGGTTATGTTATCTTCTTGATAAAAGAGAACAAAGCACTATGGGTAACAGTGAGACAAGTCATGATGGGGAACAGTGAGACAGCACAAATACTGTCTCACTGTTCCCCATTGATGAAAATAACAATAAATACCAATAATTATAATATTAATTTATCCAACTTCTTTCATTACAGATTGGAATTTTAAAGAAAAATGCCTCATAATCCTAAAAGAAAGACTGAAATTGGCAGTTTCTCTGAGGAAGTAATGAGAGAGGCTGTACAGTTAGTTTTATCAGGTCGTAGTCTGCGAAATGTGGCGGCAGAGAAGAAATTAAGTTTTCAAACTTTAAGTCGATATGTGACTAAACAGAAGGCTTCTCCAGATCAATCTGTTAGAATGAAACCAAATTATTCTGTAAATAAAATTTTTACAGATGAACAAGAGGAAATTCTAGCATCATATATAATTAATTGCTCCAAAATGTTCTATGGGCTACCTATATCTGATTGTTGTAAACTTGCACATGAATTGGCAGTTAAAAATCATGTAAAATTTCCAAAAACTTGGGATGATAATAATAAGGCAGGTATCGAATGGTTTTATGGGTTTATGCGCCGGCATCCCAGAATATCTCTTAGGACACCTGAGGGCTGCAGCTTAGCCCGAGCAACAGCTTTTAATAAGCACACCGCCAACATTTTTTTTAACAATTTAAGAGATGTTTATTCTCGTTCTGACTATTTTTCAGACGGAACAAGAGTGTTCAATTTAGATGAAACCAGCACTTCAACTGTTCAAAGGCCTCAAAAAGTAGTTGCTGAAAAGGGTCTTAAACAAGTAAATGTTGCAACAAGTGGAGAAAAGGGGGTTCACGTTATTACATGCTGCTTTATAAATGCAGCAGGTAATGCTTTACCTCCAGTAATTATATTTCCCAGAGTGCATTTCAAGAAGCACATGATCACAGGTGCACCAGCAGGTTCCTTGGGCTTAGCAACTTTAAGTGGGTGGATGACCTGTGAATTATTTATAGAAACTATGAAGCATTTTATTAAACATTCTCATAGTTCTAAAAACAGTCCTAGTTTACTAATTTATGACAATCACGAGAGTCATCTCTCAATTGAAGTTTTAGATTTAGCAAAAGAGAATGGTGTTACAGTTTTGACTATACCACCCCATTCATCTGCAAAACTACAACCGCTTGATGTTGGAGTTTTTGGGCCTTTTACCACAGCCTACAATGCTGCTGTGTACTCTTGGATGATCAGAAAACCTGGCCAAAATTTAACTATTTATGAAGTGGCAGCCTGTGTTGGAGAAGCTCATTTAAAGGCGATGACACCAAAAAATATAACAGCTGGATTAAAGAGGTCAGGAATATATCCATTTGATGACCAAATTTTCACAGATACTGATTTCATGTCAAGTTCAGTTACTTATAGACCACCTCCTGACAGTACAGTTCAAAATTCTGTGAACTTAACCACTGGTCCCGTTTCAACAACACCCTCCGTAATTCTTCACTCCAATGTTAACTCAACCATCACTGATCCCGTTCCAACGACATCCTCAGTTAGCCTTCAATTCAATGTGAACTCACTACATATTGAACCGAGTCCAACAACATCCTCTATTAGACCTCAGCAAACCACATCACCACCCAGTTTTGCTGTTTCTCCAGAAGAAGTAAGAGGATATCCAAAATACACTCCTAGTAGTAATTCAAAAATCAGGAAAGAAAAAAAAAAGGAAAAAGTATGATAGCTACGGATACACCAATAAAGGAAGAAATCAGAAAAGACAAGGAAAAAAGTAACATATCAAGGAAAAAACAGAAGAAATTAAAGAAGAGTTTGTTTAGTGAAGATGACATTGAACCTGAGTATGACGACTCATCTGATGACCTAGAATATTTTGAGGATCTTCAAGGATTTGAAGAGTTATCAAAAGACCCAGTAGAAGGTGATCACATCCTGGTAGAATTTCAATCCAAAAAAAATCAGAAGATTTATTACATAGGAAAGGTAATTCAAAATAAAGACGAACATGGTGACTTAGGTGTAAGCTACTTGCGTAAAAGTGTGGAGATAGATAATCAATTTTGTTTTCCGATTGTACCAGATTTAGCATCAGTGCAGTTAAAAGATATTCGCCATATTTTACCAACCCCCAAAGTTTTTGGTACAACAAAACGTCAGCATTCATATTATTCATTTGGAATTAATTTTTCTGGAATTAATATTCTTTGATAATTTTATGTTAAATTTAAAATTAATAACACTTTGAACATTTCTTTATATACCTAAGTTTTTGAATTTTTAAGATTATTCTTTACTCTCATATTAATTAGCATTTATAATAATTTACCTTATAATTATTATTTTTAATTGGTTTAACACTCATAAAAACATCATTTTACCTTGAAATTTTATCTTTTTATTAGTATTATAGCTTTAAATATTAAAGATGTACCTTTAGTTAATTAAAATAACTTATATTTCTTAAAATATGGAAGCCTATTTATTTTGCATGAAACAATTCTCTAATTTAATTATTGTCTCACTGTTACCCACTGCTAGTCTCACTGTTCCTCAATGTTGGGGAACACTGAGACAAATACATATTCACTTTATTTTTAAGATTTATAAAAATCCTTAAGAAATATGTCTTATTTTTATATTGATTATTACAGTAAATATGATGCTTTTAAAGTTCCATTTGGTCAGAAGTCAAAAATATAACCTTTTTCCTTTTAATTAACGAAAATAAAAAAAGTGTCTCACTGTTACCCACCTTCCCTTACATAAATAATATGATTTTGTTTTGATTGTTTATTTTTCCATGTTTAAAACATATAGTAGTTTTGAAACTTTAATACACTTTTTTTATTTAAAAAAATAAGTTTATTTTGTTCTTTTTTTAAATATGTTTTTTCATACCTTGGTTTGTTGTAACCAGTCACCTTAACTATGTGATTGGAAATATTTCTTAGTCTCCTAAACATTTAAAATAGAATTCTAAAGGTATATGTTTGTTATATAACAGTCTTCAATACAACTTATGTTTTATTGTATTTCTTCCTTCATTGTATGTATTTGACTATACCATCCATACTTTTAGATAAATGCCCATTTTAAAATTTGTTCTTAGGTAATTATTCTGCTACACCTGTATTGACCTGTGAACTTAAATATTTCATTTCAAATATTAACTGAAATTAAAATGGTAATTTGGATTAATTTACTAATAGCTTAGTTTACATATGTTAATTTAAGTGTTTTGAAGCATGTTGGACAGCATGACGCAATTCTTTAAAGTTGATTATATTAATTAGTTATGCATTTGAGCCTAATGCTTACATGTTTAAGAACTGTTCAAATTTTGAAGAAAAAAAAAATTTGTTGACTATTAAATTATTTATTATCTTAATAAAATAATGGGTTTGATCCGAACATAGTCATATTATCATTCAAATATTTCTAAAAATCACGTTTTTACTGATATTAACTATTTAAATGAGAGTCAGGTAAGAAATGGAGAAGAAAATATTATCTGGTCCCTCTTGTAGGACCACAAAATAAAACTCGACTTTTTTTCTCCACATCTTACTACCTATACTTGATATCATCGCTAAGGTAACTGCATGGTTACTATTGGGAAACAGTGTTGCCATTCTCTCGCTTTCTTGTGTTCGATTTCCCCTCAAATATAAGACAAGTTTTGCAACGCTGGTTAGTCGATGTTGCCAGTAGCTCCTTCTTACCCCAACACACCACCTTCAGATATAACTGAGAGCAAGGAGATTTGGCAACAGTTAACTGAGAGAGAGCGAAGATAAAGCTTTCCTTCATAAGAGCTGCAGTTCCCTCAGCAATGGAATTGGGTGTAGGTTATTTGGACTAAACATATATTTTAACTAATAGGGTTCAGGAAGGTAGAATTTTGGAGTAAATTTACCCATAGCTGTGTGTAAGGGGAGTGGTAAACCACATACGGAAAACCACTCTTAGTACACCTTACCAAGATTCAAACCCCAACATTTCCATCACCTGGCAAACCAGACCAAATAAGGTTGACACCTTAGACTTTGTTCCCAACGCTGTAGGTTCCATCATATTTATAGCCTATGTATTATAAACTACTTAACTATAGATTCAAATACACTTGAATTTTACCAATCCAAACTAATTGGGGTTGAAACTTACTCGGATTAGATAAAGTTAGGTTTGAGCGAGATAATACGTAAGGGTTGACAGGAACACAATTTATTTTCACAAATCTTAAATTACAGTTAAAAGAGTTTTATAAAAAAAAATCAAACTCATTTATTGAAAAATACTACAACATGTAAATATTTAACATTTATTATCACTAGTTTATTACAATTCTCTTTTAATTTTGGGTTTGTGATCAATAAATATATATTTCATTTGACTTAGTGAGTGGTTTTTTCTACATATTTTTCAACAAGTGTGTTCATATTATTCGGAATTATAGACTACCGTGGTTCAGAATAACAGGGTTTTACTCTATCCATAACAGAGGTGAAGGCCTTTCAAGCTTTGTTAGTCAATTAGAAAAACAAGCCTATCTTGCTGATTAGGCAAGGCATTAAATGTTATTCTTATAATATTAATAGTAATTAATTAGCTTATTAACGTCTAAATATTCATTATAATATACCGAACTACTTTTTTACAAATATTTTGTTAAAAGAAAAAATAAGGTATGTTAAATATGACTATTCTGGGACTAGACTCAATGTAATCATTTAAATATACATAAAAGTTATATTTACCATTCACTTTTATAATGTGTTACTCTAATATTATTTAATAAAAGATTATCTTATGGAGTGATGTTATAATTGTCAAAATGTTTCTTGTTTTCAACAAAAGAGCTACTATTCTGTTTTAGGCAAAGAGGAAGAAAGGCAAATGTTTCACCAAATGCAAGCTATGGCACAAAAACAGGTGGATAACTTTTGTGGTGTAATATTTTAGTACTTAACCAACAAGATATTAGTATTTAATATTAATTTGTTTAGCCCCTTTTTTATTTCAAATTTTTCTTTTTTTTTCTTTTCTATTTAGCTTTCCTGTTTCTTCAGGGCATTATCCACGCACTTGCACCTAAACAGCATCGTCAATGAAATTGTTATTTGGTTCTATGCATTATGTACGTCTCTAAACTAGGTCTATATCATTTATGGCTATGGAAAGCTAGTTTTTCAGTTGTTGCATTTTTGGATGATGTGTTTGTTTTGTTTTTTGTTTGTTTTTTCCTGCCAGAAGAATCCAAGAATATTTTGCTTCTGAAACAATATGAAACTTTTGATAGGGACGATTATTGTGTTATGCTATAGTATTAAATCAAAATATCAAAGTATTGCAAACTATAATTGGTTTGGATTGAGATACATTTTATGAACCTTCAACCCCACAACCATCAGTAATTAAAAAGCTAGTGCTATATATTGTGCGTAAAGCTGAAACTGACTTTATTATCTGTTATTGATATGCACTTTAGGATTAGTCACTATTTGGGTGTACAATTAGTGATAGTGCTAGAGTTTTTATTAGTGATTCAAGCTCATGCTGTAGTGAAATAGTCTAGATGATGTGTTGGGCACAATTAGTATACCTTTCAATTTATCATCATATTTCTTCACATTCTAAATTACTGTAATTATAGTTATTGTGGATTTATGATGAAATATTTATAATTGACAGTTTTCATGAACACTATTTGTTATAGTGTATTAAAGTGTTTTGATTAAACTATGCTTTTTATTAGTTTCACTATGGAAAAGTTCATTATGTAAATTTATTTTATTTGTCTTATTGCATTGTAAAATATTGATCAGCAACATTTCTAACTAAACAGAAAAAAAGACAGATTTTCTTTTATTCATTGAGATACAACACAAATAAACAACTGTAGGGACAAAGTAGGTGCCTTGCTAGAGCTGAAAGAGAAAACATGATATATAAGAGATGGAAAAAATAATTCAAAAATTAAATAACATAGCACTGATAATTAAAAGTTGAATAAATCTAACACTGACATTTTGAAAACTGAAATTTGTTCTCAATTTCAATTTTCACAACTAAGGAACAAAACCGTTGGTTTTACACTGGTATATTTGATCCAACAAACTCTTGATTTTTATCCCCAAAGTGTTGTAAGAAATCCTGAAAATTAGAATAGATTTAACTTTTTCCCTGAATCATTATTTTTGGTATCTCTTCCTAGGGACTTTTTGAGTAGGCCCTACATTTCAAGAAATTCCTCCCCTGTTATTTTTTGAATTTCCGCTTAGAAAATAAGCTATTAGAGAATGCAAATATCAAAATAAATAATTTAAAATATTTCAATCAATGCCACTTTCAAAGTTAGAGTAATTATTATGAACAAATGCTGCTACATAAAAATCATAACAATTAATAAATTGAGTCCAAATTATGGTTCGTGTATCTTATGACATTAATTTAATTTTGATTCCAGAAAAGTTTATGTCCCCTAATATTTTATTGTTTTGTTAAATATTCAGTCAGCATAGCTTTTATAAAATAACTTGAAATACACATTTCTCTAGTATTTAGTAAATAGTATCTTATTATAGTATGGTATATTATTTTCAACATATTGTATATTTCAACAAGCTGGGGCAAAATTCTGACTATCATATGTATTTTTAAAAGTTTCATTATTTTAGTCTAGTAATAGTTTGTTTTTCAGATATGTATGGTTCCTAATATGTTTTGAAAATTTAAGCTTTAACAAGTAATAGTAATTCCAATTCATATCGTAGTATTCACTAAGGTTAATGTGTTTATCATAGGTTTGTATATGTGGACCAAATATGGGAATGTGTTATTAAATAAATTAAGAGAGCAAGCATACAACATCTTCAATGTGCAATGTAGTTCTACGAACACTGTTTTTTTCAATAATCCACTTACATAGGTTTAAATTTACTTCTTGGAATAAAAGGAATTTAAAAAAATGTCAATAAGATAATATCAAATTTATAGAACTGCAACAATAAAACTATTTTTTAATTGTTTAAAAAATTGCATCTACAGCAACTCAAAGTGTGATTGGTTATCTGTGTGAATCTCATTTATATGAGAGTATAAATGTTACCCATTGCACAAATGTATTGTGAAGTGAAATATTCTTGGATCATTGTCTCTAGGCTGAAGCACTCATGATGTACTCACAATGTAGATGACACCTCCACCTCCTCCACTCATTCTCCATCTCTCATACCCGCCCAAGACTTTGTTGATCGGCCACCTCTATCAAGCTTGACCACCCTGTTCCCCTCCCCACTCATAACACCAACCAGAACCTACGAATCTCTTGCACATGTGGTTATATGCAATATGATATGCATTTGTACTTTCTTATTTCTACATAAAAAAAAAGTTTATTTTGTTGTATATTCCTTTGAAAAAATGTTCACACAAGTAGAAAAATGGATTAACACCGGTAACCCTCCCACACAGAGAGAGAAGAATAAATCTTATTGTATTATAAGTCTTCCTCCTTTAATTATTTTTTCATCAACCCACCATAATCCCTTCCTCTGTAATCCTAATTTTTTGTGTTTACGTTGCTTTGGATGTTTGTAGGTGGTAAAATGCTAGACGAAGAAAGAGTGGAGTTACAAGCC
Source organism: Timema bartmani (assembly GCA_902151455.1). NCBI lineage: Eukaryota > Metazoa > Arthropoda > Insecta > Phasmatodea > Timematidae > Timema > Timema bartmani. The sequence goes on along the minus strand of CABFWB010002061.1, from coordinate 35,993 downwards.
AGACTGATTGAAAGTGAGGCTAGGATGCGACACTATGAGTCGTTATTGAGAGACCGAGACCAGGAAGTGTGTAAGACTAAGAGAGTGAGTACGTCACACAATACGTCCCATCCATACATCAAGTTGTACATGTCTCACGAGTTGTAGAACTCTCTCTGTCTCTCATACGAACCAGGTCGAGATGCCACAATGGTGGCCATAGAGAGACAACCACAATACAGTTTGATTTTTTATAAAGACAAAGTTGTCATCGCTAACCTTTAGCTGTGGCTGGTTGTAAATTTATATTTTGTTTATAAAAAAATAGAACATCCAGATAAAATAATTTGATCGAATATTCAAGCCCATTTGATTAAAATAAATACTCAACACAAACAAGTAAAATATTTGTTGCTATCAAGGGGGAACATTTATTTATGTATTGAGATTTAAATTGCGTTACCTGTTATGTTTTAGCTGCTATTTATAAAAACTCATTTTAGTGAATAGTTAGTTATTTTAGTAAAAAAAAAGAACTAGTCTGAAATAAATGTATCTGGCCAAAAAAACTAATACAAATTTAATCTGAATAGAATAAATCTAAAGTTTAAATAAATACATAGTGGCATGTTTATTATCCTTTTTTAAGTTAAAATAAATCAGTATTTTTTATATGTTTACATAAAAATTACTTTTTTCAGATGATGAAGCTAATATTAAACAGATTCATGCAATTTCCACTTTTTAATTAGTTTGAGTGTTAAATTGGTTTATAATTTCTATATTTTTATATTAACCATTCATAGGTTCACCACAAACATTGTAAATAATTTGTTAAAAAAAGTCAATAAAAGAAATCTGTAAAATTTATCATCATATAACATCAATAAATATTGGCAAATTTTGAAAAATGACATGTGCACATGGTGGTTGATTGAGGGACTCGTGCTCTAACCACTGAGCTATCCAGTTTTCAGGGTTATTATTCACTCATAGTTTAAGGCAGTCTTTGATAGACATAGCATTGAGCCATCAGATACCACAGCAATATGTGACTTGCCTTTATACTGCCGCATTGTACTGGCTTTCACTTACTTCCATTAATAAATATGTCAAAGTTGTTTGTACAGCAATGAAAAATTTTATAAAGGGTTTCTATTAATGTTCGTTTTAAAATTATGAACTGCTAATTTAGAGAACACATAACTTTTTTTTTAACTCAAAATATTTTACAAGTGAGATCATTGAGAAGTAATTTTAATAATGTTCATCAAAATAAAATTAAATCATATTTAAATGTCATATTAATTAGGGAGGAAATGTTGAGCAGTTATTCATTTAAGAAAGTAGCTTGAAAAGAACAAGTTACTTTGAAGTAATATTTCAATCACTCTTAAAATGTATATGGACCTTTCTTTCGTGCAGAAATATTAGGCTGCTCCCAATTGTATTGTTGATATTTTCATGATATAAATCGTTGCTTTTTTTCAGTTATGTATTTTGCTTTGTTTCAAGCATGGCTTGTAGGAAAAAATCAAGAGATATGCCCAGTTATGAAAGAAAGGATGAGGCAACAAATTCTCTATTTCTCAAATATATTTATTGTGAGGTTATGGTTTTATTCTTAGCTCTTCATCTTTTATAAATAGTATCATATATAGACGTATAGTTTTTTTTTTAACCAAATGAGGCTAATATAATTTTGTGGTTTTTTTACCAGGGTGTTCTGTTATCAGTAACTATTAAGCTTTTATCCCCACTAACAGTAATCTGGTGTCATTAACTGAATGTGTGTGACTGGCTGCAACATCTTTGTTCTGTACATAACTGCCCTAGATCTCTTTATAACATTTCAACATTCCTTCATAATATTTCAGTGGTTTGCTTAGCGCTTAATGTTGTTTCTCATATGTGTTTGATTAAGTTTCTGTAAACCTTTGTGTTATACTTTTTTTAGTTTGGAATGTCTACATTTTGCATCATTTTTTACCCTACCGGATTTTAGTTTAACTTTTTTAATACGTGCATTTTAGTTTATAGATTGTGAGTTCCATTTTGTTTCCAAAGTTAAAAAAAAAAGTTTTGTCTGATGTATTGTTGGTTATACAATAATGTGTAGTTACACTAATTGGCAATTTAGAATTTGAGAACTAAAATAAGTTTATAGCTTTTAATATTTAGCTCATTGATAGTGTTTTATCTTCTTGTTGATAGAGTTACAAAACTTCAAGAAAAATAAATTATTTTTTTATGATTTTCTGCGACGTGCTCATAGAACAAGTTTTTATGATTATGTTTTTAAATATGTAGAGTAAAATCCCCTTTTCCTTCTACCCATATCTCATTGTTCCATAACACAAATGTAATATTACTTTGGACTATATTTTTTAGTTACAAATAGACAAGTTGGATAATATTAACACTCAAACTTGTAATCACCTCCCTTTTTTTATTTTCTAACACTAAATAATATGTTGGCCATCACATTATTCACCGTAACCCAAAATTCAGCCATTTCTTTATATTTTATACCTACCATTATATTCTTTGTATAATGGCATTTTCAGTTAAATACCAAAATTACAGTTTGTTCAGCAGTGGAGACTCGTGTGGTTCTACTAGTTGAGCCAGGGTTGACAAGACTGTACCAGTGTTTGAAAGATGTTCCGTTCATACTTGTCATCAAAAAGCCATTAAGTATGCATTCACTTGTTTTGTAGTCTGAGCAATGTGTTTGGTTGGCATATTGGATAGTAAGCCAGTGAAAACAATTTAAAAGTATAGTCTGTCAACAAGGTAACTATTTTGATCAAATTTATGAGTCATCACCGCTGTAAACTGACTCTTTAATTTATTATTATAGTTAGTGAACTAATAAGTCTTTCAAACAACATTAAAAAATTAAACATTTACTCCTTTGAGTAAAATCAAGAACAATTAAAAAAATTAAACTTATTTGCTTGTTTGAGCAATAATATTTTTTTGTTTAAGCTAAATTTAAACACAAGCCTAAGGTGGCATCTATTATGAAATAATTCCTCCATTCTAAAACCCATTCACAAATTCATAAAACTTGCAAAAATTCTTACACATTTGTTACCTTTGGAAGTACAATGCCATTACACTGTGGTGGCAAATTTGTTGATGAGTTATAACTATAAATAAATAAATCTTTAAGCGGAAAACACTTTAAGAGTCTAGACCACAATATCCTGTTCATGATATAGGGAGTAAAGAAAAATATACTCTTTCTAAAGTAACTTTATAATTCTCTGCGTGAAATATAAATTATCCAAATTAGATTTTAATGTTTTAAAGAAAAAATCCTACACTCTTTGAGTTTTGGCATACATTGCATAATAAACCATATTATTTAATCTGTTCTAGCATTTTTCAAAGATTTCCATAAATAATCACGATTGATAATAATAAAATTATTTACATAGCATATGTATGCTTGGATCAATATTTTAATCTATATTTCTAGTATGCCTAAGTAATAATTTATAGGCCTACTCTTATGGTAACTATTTAACTGATACAAAGCTTAATTACCTTAAAAATAAAGGACTACTAATGTTGAGACATATTTTAAGAATTTATATTTATATATCTAATTTCTTGACAAATAAATTATTTGAAACCAAACTGAGCCGTATTTAAAAAGTATTTAGATATTAAGAACAATTAATTCAATATTGAATTTTGTGAACTATTATAGTTTTAGTAACATAGGTACAGTTTTAAATACTTTAGTTTAAATTTAAGTCATACAATTACTTTATTTAACTGGACAATCAATACATTTTAATCACCAGTATCTACTAAGACTATGAAATCCAACTATTTATAACTATTTTTACACACACAAACTAAACAAATAAGAAGGCTGGTTATAGAAAATCACTAAATCACTTTATCTGAAAATTTACATTTGGTTTGTTATATTTACTAAGGTATAATTCACCGTACTGATTACAAATTTGAGCTTGTAGGACCTACTTGTACTTTGCTAACATATGTTTCAAAATGCTAAAAATATAAACAAAAATCCTCTTCTATGATTCAACTTTAACTTAACATTTCATTGACAAATATTTTTAATATTTATCGATTAATGGTAATGTTATAGCAAATATTTATATTTAAATACTGTAATTATGTTACATTTTAAAAACTTTAACCAAAACACTGAGTCAGTTTATATTAACGTATGCATATTATTTTAGTGTAGTGATCGCTATTATTATTTACTAAGAAAAAAGTTCCTTAAAAAAATTTTTTTTAAAAAATTGTGTTTGAATTATATTTTTGTGATTTTAAAGATACATGATAGTTCTTTAAATTGTACACAATATTTCATCATATCATGTTTCCAATTACATTGGATGTCAATCTTTAATTGTATCTAGTGTTTGTATTGGACTGGGATTGTCCCAGTAATATTTTTATAATAAAATACAAAGTAACAAATAAATCAGAACGTGACAGGACAGCCTATACGGTAGTAATTCTTGATTAGCTTTATCTTTAACTGTTCATGTTGTTTAAAAATATGTTTAAAATATCAACTGTGCATTGTAGAGCTGGGAAATATTTTAATTGCTAATTAATCTTTATATATTGGCTCTACTCTATTAATAAAATTGGTTTATCAAAACTTCATGAGGATGATAAATATGTTAGGCATGTTGTATAGTTAAATAAATATCTCAGCTTTAGCTGTAAAAGCAGTTTACCATTACTTTGGCGTTATATCTTTACAAAGTAGTAATTATAAACCAATATACTTTTAAAAAGTTTTCTGAAAACGTATACAGCCTTTCTTGCTTGGTATTAGAAAACTATATTTTCTATAACATTCAAAAATCATTCTGTATGCAGTTTTTGGTGAAGTGAATTGATACTTTTCTTGGTGCCCAGTCATGTTATTTGTTTGGTTTGTATATATTGAGAATAGGATGTGTAGGTTGTGTATGTGTATATAGAATGAATACACATGAAAACGGAGTATTCACTTTATAGTTCAAAATATTCAGGTTAATTATATTTTATGGCCCAATCATTAATTAAAAATTGAAGTTTGAATGTGGAAAAGCTAATAATATATATATATAAATTCATTATTTAAATAAGATAATGGTTATTTCATTTATTATTTTACCATGTAAAAGTTCAGTAGAGTGTATGTGTACACTCATTTTGCATGCCAGTAAAAATGTATATCCTTTTTTCATTCTACGTATCTTTTATCAAATATGAAAAAAAAAATTTTTTTTAACTTGATTGATCTATTTAATTAAATAATCTTTAAAAAAATATTGAGATTTGGCTGAAATTAAACTAAGTAAACACAATTTATAGTATTCCTTAGTTCCCTTCAATAGATTATTTTTTTACTTTTTTCGTTAATCATTTGTTTTATATTTGTGCTTGCCAAATTCAGGAGTTAAAGGCCACCAATGAGACCCTTAGAACCCTGCAGATGCAATTAGAAAAAGCATTGCATACCCAAAATTCCAGTGGCCCCTCTAACAGTACCCTGACCGCCATTCTGGAAACCAAGGATGCTCGCATAGCGACCTTGGAGAAGGAGGTCGCTCTATTGGAGCAAGAGTTGGATAGAATCCGCGCATGTGGCGATGGGACAACGGGCCGCTTACCGTCCCCCATCCCAGAACCACTGGACCTAAAACACGACTCGTATAGCTTTAAGCGACAAGTAAGTTGCGCAGCCAAAATTTAGATTTTTTTTTTTATAAAGTAGCCATTTTCATATCTATTCCTCTGCCGAAAAAGTAATTATTTCAAATTTATAAATATGCATTTTTGCTTTGTTTTTATTTAATTTATTTCAACAGTAATCAATAAACTTTCTAAAGTTTTAAAACATTCTTATTCAGGCTTATCAAATTATTTTTAACTTAGGTGAAGACATTTAAAATAATTGGAACGGGTTCCTACTTTTGAATTCTTAATATCACATCGTTTAGCCAAATTTGGAGAGTTTCATTATCATTTTTTAAGTTTGTTTGGCTAGGTCGTGGTTTGCAAAGAGGGACCATGTAAAACAAATAAGTACATTCATAAATATATATATAGTTACTATACATATAACTATTAAACATTTAACCACATTTAACCTTATAGCTAAATCTACACAAAACGATTTAGTATCCCTTAATTGTTCGAATAATTTTCAAATGTTAATTTGAAACCTGAATTCTTTAATCCAGAATTGTGTATTGAATTGTAAAAAACCCATCAAAACATTATATAAATTTTTTTGTTTCACATGTAAACCTAACCAAAAAAGTCCTCAGAAACATGAGATCAAAATATTATGTAACCTAAATATATTGTGACTTGCAACTGAAAACAATTTGCAAATTTGTTTTTGGGAGGTTCCTCTTTGTGCATCACATTGATAAACTTTTTAATGCTCCCTGGTCTTTCTCTTTCCTCGCAACCTACTGAAAGATATTGATGTTTAACTTGAAAAAAGAAAAAAGCTTACTTAGTTGATCTGTCTGTCTGTCTGTCTGTCTGTCTCTATCTGTCTTTGTGGGGGTTGACCCAACCCTAATAAAGAACTAACATTTTACCACCTTGAGGAGGGCTGTCTCACTTTCTACCCCTGATTAGCAAGCAACCCCCTTTGGTTGGTGTCTGTTTAGTCTCCTCTGCCGCCAGCATGATTCACAACTTTCCAGCACTTGGAACCCAGGACTGCAAGTAATGTGTCTCTTTAGAAGCATGTCTTAAAAGTTAGCAAGAGGTGTCAACATTTTAATTATGAAAAGTGAAGTTCAGCTAGTTGTTGATCAACTCTACAGTTCTTTATTGACAACCACCATATTAGACCCCAAAAAAAATACAAATGCTGGTAATATAAAATAAAATAAATTTGAAACTCAATTTAAGAATCATGCTGAAAATATTATTAAACCCTCTATACCAAATATATATCTTCCAACACCTAGCTTCTCCACTTTTTAATTTTAAAATTATAGTGTTACTAGTTAGCTATGAACCATTAGTTTTATGAACAGTCTATTTGATTAAATACAAGATAAATGTATTTGCTTTATCTACTAAATATATTTTGAACTTTCCATTACTAATTCAATACATTGGATTGATATTTATTTTGAATGAGTTTGTCATGAAATTTAATAAAATTATAGTTGACTGCAGACATACTATATCAGTGAAGTTGACAATATTTTGTTGAATCGTTATACGCTGATATAAAAAAATTAATGTTTTTTAATATATTAGTTTGTTTGTTTAGACATCGCATATTATATGAGTCAGAAGCGTAGACATTAATTTGGTGTTTATAAATAGTGAATGTTAATCAAAGCTCTTTGGACCTTATTGTTTAGTCTACTGGAAATATTAAAAATGCTTAGAAATCTTTTAATCAATTGTAAATAGTATACATAAAAAAAACTTCATAGTGTCAGCCCACAAGCATGCTATATTGACCGAGGAGCCTCCACATTGGTGAAGATAGTGTCAACATTTACAGATATAAGGTGTCATGTGGTCAGCACAATGAACCCTTCACCCATTAATCTCAGTTTTCTATACCACAACTTCTACTTCTTTATTCGAGAAGCTACTCAATTGGCCTCATGAGGCTGAGTTGACTCTGTTCCAGACTCACCGGTTCACAGAAAAATTATGTGTCAGGGATTGAACCATGGACCTCTAAATCTGTATTCAGGAGCTCTGACCCCTAGCCCACAGAGGTGGTCATAAATGGTATAGTCCAAATTAAATTACAATGCTAATCAATACCATAATAAAATTACATGTTATATTTAAAAAATGGTCATTGAAGTGTTAAACTCTTATATTTTAAAATAACTAAATTAGATCATAGGTAAAAATAAGAAGAATAACTAACACCCTTAATGCTGGAGTAGAAACTATTGAGACACTGTACAAACACAATGATAGCCTAATCCCCAAGAAACTAGAAGAGCCTGTCTCTACAGTTCAAAATCCAGCTTTATTCTTACTTTTAATCAAAAGATTTCAACTAAGCATTTAGGACAGATTTTGCCACCCTTGTTTACATGTAATCTTTAATTATAGATTATTTTTTTTTAGTACAGAGCGTTTATATATTATAGTTAAATCCTATATTCTTAATATTCTTACATACCAAGTATAGGTTGAAAAAACATGCTACTAGACTTAAATTCTTTAGTAAATATCTCACTATTTACAGTTGTCAAGTAACAATTTGTATGTTTATAAATAATTTAATAAACACATTTTAGGAATTAGTGTTTATGTACGCTTTTTTTTTCTTTCATGACGTTTTGCTATCCATTCTGGCTAGCTATATATTTTTTAAACCTATTATTTTCTATAATTGCATATGTAGCTATAAATTTTAGAATGAATCTTCAAAAGTTGGAATAGGCTAAATTGTGGCCAGAATTATCTTGAAGCTATTTTATTAATACCTACCTAGTCATTTCAAACATTCTAAAAATATTAATAAAAGGATGAAAGTCATAAAATAATTGTTGTATGATTAAATTTGTTCTGCCTAGTTCAAATTAGTGATTAAGTGAGTACATCATATTCTTTCTCATTTAGAATTTATTTATAATCTTATGTTAGATAGTAAATATTTATTAAATTTCCTCTAGTACTATCAAATAGACTGAATTATTACATATTAATGTTGCTAGTAATATTTCTCTAAATAGTATTACTTTATTGGGCTTTGGTATTGTACAGTTGTAGAAAGTGCCTGGGCTTTGCCTAGTAGTTTTAGCAAACTCGATACAATTTAAAAGAGTGCATGTTATTTTAAAACAAAGTTATCATTAAACCGAATGCATTTTTAAAAAAAAGCACACCATTCTTTATTGGCATCAAATTGTATATTAATAAATGAATTTTAAAAATGCATGCAATATATTAAATTAACTCTTTGAGCTGATGAGCTATTTACATGTAAATGATACTGAAATTGTTTCACAATGTTTTATTGATCCTTTGTAAAATTTAATTTTGCTATGGGCAGGGCTGTTGTTTTAATTAAGAAAGGCTATTGTTTACAGACAAGCTGACAAAAGGTAATTAGCATGTAGATAAACATTGTAAGGCTGGGTGTGCTGGCTGTTTAAGTAGCTACAGTGTGTCTGCAAAACATTATACACTCTACAAATAACTATATTTGTAAATTGATTTTCCAATCATATAAAATGGACTACTTCAGTTCTTTCCAAGTAACTTTTTACAGATTAAAAAAAAATAGTCGTATTATGTTTTGTGAAATGATGTTACACATAAATTTGTTTTAAATTAAGGTTGCAGAAAGCAAATAAAGCTAGTTTAATATTTAGAAATAAGCAACATAAAGGGTTAGGTCAAAGACTAATTATAATTTATTCTTATTGGATAGAAAAAATGAATCATTAAGGAACTTCCCTGTTCTTTTTTTTTTCTTTTTTTTTTCTCTATTTGCCAAAAATAAATTACTAATCGGCTATGCTCTTTAAAGGTTATTTATTTCAAAAATCTATAAAGCTCTAAATCCGATTAATATTATTTCTTAAGCCTTCTTATCAATAAAAGGCATCTTAATGTATTTTATAAACTTGGTTCATCAAATTTATTTTAAAAGTTCAAAGTAATCATACACATTCCAAAATGTATCAATAACTGAAAAGTGCTTTCTTTCAGTTATAGTATATGGTTGGGAAAAATCCTTTGAAAAGTTACTAACATCTTTAGAGAAAATATAATTATTTTGTACTAGATCTTTTGGTAAATCTGTGTGTTAAAAATATTTTTAAAACCTACCTGTATGATTTATATTATTTTTCATATGAATTTTCCATTTAAACGGAGTCATTTTAGATCTTCTAGGCTACATATGTTATATATATTTTGACACATTTTGAACGTGTGGTATTGCATGTGAAAAAATCATATACTACCTTGTATGCACTATCTCTTTCCAAATTTCTGTGCTTATCTATAACATTGCCTTGAAGTTTCTAGTAGGCTTCCTTCTTTTTTTCTTTTTTTAGTTATTTTTCTATTAAATTAATTTCTCCAAATATGTATAAATCAATATTCATCCAATAATTTTGACATTAAGAATGATAAAGTTATGTAATTATTTAGTTGATTATTTATTTGAAGCAAAATTGATTAAATCTATGTAATCTATAACTTGGTAGTATAATTTAATATAATGTTTGTGGGCAAGCCAGTTTTGACATGACTGCTCTAGTAAATTATTCCCTTCCCTTCACTTTTCATTGGACTAACCTCACACAGTCGACCTTGGTGGGCTTGGGGTAAAGTGTTTGCCTCGGGATCCAATGATCTTTGGTTCAAACTCAGCCGAGGTCAACGGATTTTTCTTGAGCAATAAAATTCCTTCAGAAGGAAAGTAAAGCTGTCAGTCCCATGTGAATTGTAGCATGTAAAAGAACCCTTGAAGGTATGTGAAAATACCCTTTCCAGCAAAATTGATAGGCCCTTTCGCTCTTGTTCATAGAAATACTCATGTGCTGAAATAATCATTCAGTGCACGTTAAATACATCAACTAGCAAAAATAAAACTTAAACAAAATAATGTAATGAATGAATGTCTGCTCACTGGCTTCAAAGGAGTAAATTTGATTCTGAATGGGAGGAAACGATTTAATAGTACATTTCTGTAAAGCCTTGATTTTATCATAACAACTCATGAGTTGCCAATGATACATACATTTATTCATAAAGAGAGATTGTTATATATTTATAAATTAAATACCAATATCATTATTATTGTTGATATGGCAATCATTAACCCAGTGTGGTCCAACCTGCGAACCCATGACCTCTTTTCTTCTAGATCACCGATCTCAGAGTTTTTAAATAAATAATAGAAAAATACAAAGCCCCAATCTGCATTGCTAAAAAAAACTTGCAGTACCAATACAAAAACCAGACTTAGTAAAATAATTAACTATATTGGTATAGTCATAATACTACTAATTATTGTGCTAGTATTCTGGTTCTAAGCTAGTTTGAAAAAATTAAAATATGATTCTTATTTACATCATTACTTTTTTATTTTGCTTGCGGCCCACTATGTTTGCTGCATTAGGCTGATTAGTGTACAAGTCATGAAAGGTTGAACCACATGGATTTAATAAAAGCTACCTAACAGCACAAATTAATAAAGAACCCCTTAATTTCCAACTGTCATACACTTAAGTACCATCTGTAAGCATTTTACTTTTCTTTATTTAAAGATCCTCCCCCATGATAATGGATTTATGAATGTGCTACTCCTACTTTTCATAGAGTAAAACATTTTATTGAAATAAAACTCGATTTTGCTTACTAAGTTTGNATGTGTATAAAATTGATTTAATTTTGTGATTACCTTACTTTTCAATAAAGTGTTGACAAAGAATAGTTTCCAACACATACAGTATTTTAATAAATGTAGTTCTTACTAGGACCTAACAAGATTGCTCGGGGCAGGACAAGTTACTTTAGAAGAATATTAAGTTACTTGGCATGGCCATTAGCAACATAATAAGTTTGACCTTCAACTGGTGTTAGTTAAATAAATTGGATGATTGACAAAAGTTGTAATGCAAACCTAAACCTAAAATGAATCAAACTACAACACTGTAAAACAGTATAGATTGGTCCAAAGTATCTCCACTTGTTCCAAGTCCCAAGCTTTTCACAGAACATTCATAATAATTTAAACCCAAATTAGACGACTTTTTAATTTATTTGCGAATGAAAATTGTTACTATTACCTGATATAACCTAGATAACTGTTTTAACATACCTGTTACATAATAGAATCTGTTCAAACAAAGACTTTAACTCATGTTATTTACACATCCCAACTTGGACTACTTTAAATCTGCTTTATTCAATTGTGATAGGATTCAACTAGTTTTAATCAATGTCCCATATTTATTTTAGAAATCATGGGGTGTACAGTTAAACTTGAGATTTGAAATGTCCAACTAAAACGAGTGTTGTTTTGTCCCACCATTACCGCCACGGTAGCTGGATGAGTTCAGGACAGAGATCCAGAGACGAGACCAGGAGATTCTCGCAATGAGTGCCAAGATGAAGACCCTGGAGGAACAACACCAGGACTACCAAAGACACATCGCCGTCCTCAAAGAGTCACTATGTGCCAAGGAAGAGCACTACAACATGCTGCAGGCTGATGTAACTTGACATAATAATCTTTTTTTAGATTTTAATGCTGATCAAGTGTAGGAGTGTAATGAATCATTTTTATTATGAGGCATGCCATATTTAGACCACTGAGCTTTCCAGAGGAGGCTTAATTTAAAGAGACCATTTCACCATTCTGATAAACACATCGCTAAGATAGGTGTGGTAGTACAGCTCAAACCAGACATTGCATTGTGGCGGGGTTTTCTCTAGTCTTCATTCGAATAAAGTGGAAGTTATATAAGTAAAATCATTTTACCATGTTTAAAAAAATTACAATTAGTTTTAAAGTAAATATTTTGAAGTGTAAAATAAATAACTACTTCACTCATCTCAATTTTACCTTTGTATTTTAGGGTGGGGATGTAGGGAACATGAGAAAGGCAAGTGTTTAAGCAGTTTTTACAGCTTAACGTTTTTGTGGCTAAAATATTGCTTCAGTACAAACATAGAGTTTAATTTTCTTCACAGGGTGATATCAACAGTTCTTGAATCTCTTTCATTAGATTACCGGCATTAGATGACAAACTTTTCATATGAAGAGAAAAAAATTGTCACTAGATTCTTGGACACCCTTGACAAATATTCAACAAACTGTTGAGGTCACTATGTGAAGAAAATTAAACTCTGTGTTTGTACTAAAGCAATATTTGATTTATTTTGACCCAAAAAGTTTTGATATAAAAAGTTCAAAAACACTTACCTTTTCTTGCATCCCCTACATCCCCACCTTAAAGCAATCTCTGGTAAAAGCGTAATTGTATATCTAATTTTTCAGTCCTTCATGAGGGAGGTTGTCTGGTAGCTAGCACCAGCAACCACATGAAGCCATTCAGAATTGGATTCTATTTTAAATCTGGTGGGCTAATAGCGTGTTTAACCCTGATAATTCTTATTGTTAATGTTGCAGGTGGAGGAACTGCGTCAGAGGCTAGAGGAAAAGAACCGTCACATAGAGAAGAAGACGGTGACGGCAACCCAAGTGACACAAGAACGGAACCGTCTTAACAATGAGCTCAATGAACTGAGGGACCACATGGACATCAAGGATAGGAAGATCAACGTATTGCAGAGAAAGGTATTAACATGCTAACTAGTTTTTTATAGGAAATTCTTACTCGTATGTATTAGCAAATTCTTAGATTAAGATTTAAAAAAACATTAATATCTGCATTCGTTTTAAGGATATGAACATATATTGTTGTGCAAAACAATAATTAACTCCTCAAAACTAAGGTTTGACTCTTCAATTTTTCTATAGTCCAACTCCTATATTCACCAATTTGCTATATATTGGGCTAGGTCTATTGTTAAATCCACATAGTTTTTTNTTTTTTTTTGCTAAAAAAAAATAACTCCATTGTGTGGACCTGTAAGCGAGCAATATCGCCCAAGTGGCCACCACAGGAATTCTAAATATGTTATCACTAATCAGCATTAAATATTGGATTTATTGGGTCCTAAATATTAATATTTAGGTTATCGCTCCAGCCTAACTTAAAATGTATAGTAGTTTATATTTATTTTGTTGCTGGATTGTACTTTCTAAACACAAAGTTACAGACCTAGTTGAGTACACTATCCCTATCACTATCCTCAATATAATCAAAATGAATCCTACAGTTTTGAATGTGTCATCATGATGATTTATATTAAATCATTTATATACTTACTTGTCAAGATATTAGCCAAAGTTATCACTTTTAACATAAGAGAATATTACATTTCACCTAAAACTGTGTTGAAATAAGTTATGTTCTGCTTGATGATTTTTTTTATTTTATTTTTTGTTAAGGTGCTGATAGCATTTTGAATTTTTCTTCCATATTTTGCTTTAAAAAAACTGTCAATTTTATTTTATTAAAATTGTTGCTTTATATTTTGTATGATTTTTTCTTAGGTAATTAAATTTTTCTGTATATTCTCACATTATATTTTGAGTCTTTACAATGATTTCTGTAAATTGATTATGTATCTATAATGTTTATCTTTTTGTACTTTGTAGAAAATCATTACTTTGTGTAAATGTTTGTGTTTATTTTATTATGTTTTGTATACTTCAGTAATTTGATGTTGCTTATGTAATATGTAGATTTCACATATTCATATGTATCTATGTAATGTGCTCACGGTAGAAAGTTTTTTTTTTTTTTGTAAATTTGTGAAATAAAGCATTTGTATTTTGTCATTTATATGTT
>CABFWB010002061.1:996-21371 GCA_902151455.1 Timema bartmani | reverse complement strand
AATTTTTTTTTTTTAGTTGTAGCATTGTGTTTCACGCGTGTTTCATACCATTCTGCATAAATAATTTCCTTATTTTATTATATCAAAACACACTATTTTATTTGTATACCCTTCCGAGTAATATATACATTCTTAGTGAATTATTTACAAGTCAATTTTAAAAGATCCTATCACTAAACATAAATACACTAAAACTCGAATACCCTACTTAAACAGGACCAACACATATTCGGATAACCAAAATGTGTGATAGCACGCAAACAAGGGGATGGGGGAAGCAAGATCCAAATAAACCCTAATTAAATTCAAATTAAATATAAGTTACGGCTGGGTATGGTATAAGGTTTATCAGTAATGATTCTACAGTATGGTATAAATAATGCAATAAATTTACTTTTTTCATGTAAAACTAACAATGGATTTTACTTGTAACTTGTATTATATAGTATGTTGGATAGCCGAAGGTCGGATAATTGAGACTATTCTAATTGTGATTTGCTGTAATTTCTTGAGAATTAGGTCAATAATATTTTGGTAGTTATATTAAAGTTATAACTTTTTTTTTAGCACCATGTCTTACTACCCTTTCAGGTTATATACTTATGTAATAATTACACTATTGGGTTAGGGATGAGTAAGGTTGAATTTAGATGGAGTCCACCCGCATTTGCGTAGAGAGAGAGAGTTGGAAACCGTTTTGGAAAAACCACCCCTCAGTACACCCGACTGAGATTGAACCACAATCTCCCCCTCATCGGCACTCTAGCCTATTGCAAGAGTAACACCTTAAACCATGCAGCCATTAAAGCGGGTTTTTATTAGTAGGCCTAGTAGAGTAGGTATACTATGTACATAGGTTAAGGTGTTTCTATTATTTTGTTTCGAAATACAATATTTCACCTAGGTTTGTTGTTTGCTATAACTTATAGATGTACTTAGCAATATTTAATCCTGTAAACAGGACGACTTTTGATAATATTTAAATTTATGTTCAAATTTGAGATGGGTTGAATCTACTTTTTATCGAATTTGAATCCTCATTTTACTAATGAATCTCAAATTTTAATCTAAATCTTGGAAATGATGATAAGAATTAGGTTTTAAATGTCTCATTGGTATTTTTTTCATAAGTTCTGATTTTGTTGACATAATCGTTTATTTGCTATATAAAATTCAATCACTTAGTAGATTAAAGGTTTGAGTTTTGGTTACCACGTTTACCTTGTAGTTATCTTAGAGCCAGAATTTTAATATAAATGTAAAATTTCAAATCTGAAATTGTTTCATATCCTGAAATCTTGAATATCCCTAAATATTCAAAGAGTCAAAGACTGATGTCTGCTTCACTCTTTGATATATTATTTTAAAATTTTTAAGAGTAAGTAAAATTTACTGAAATAACAAACTTATCTTATTTAATTTCACTGATTAAAAATATTTTTAAACTATGGAATAGCTTAGATTAAATACCTATTGTTGATTAATAAAATTTTTAGCCATACATATTGATACAGTTTATTTAACTCTGATATATGTTTTGTTTTTAGTATGCTTTATTCTGAGTGTGCTACTAGCATCTTATAATTATTAAACTAGACAATAAACAGAATTTTTTATAAAATCACCAACACTCATCTGGATAACTAATTAGAAACTACTTTGTGGAAATAAAAACCATAATGTACCAAGTCAGGAATCTGACTAAAGACCTCCCATGCCAGAGTCAAGCATGTTATTACACAATTAAATAAATATGTCACTTCAAATGCATGTTAATATCAACACAATGTTCGGTGGTAAGATTTGACTAAAAAAAATTAATCTTATGATCATGTAATAACAGAGATTTTGTTGATTCTCAAGCCATTATCTCCTTCCAGTGCTGTTTGAAACAGCAGCATGAGGCTGGCTCCTGGTTTTCAGATTGAGAACCTAGAAGACCTCCTGAAAGAGAAAGACAACCAGGTAGACATGGCCAGGGCACGCCTCACAGCCATGCAGGCGCACCATTGCTCCTCGGAGGGTGCTTTGTCCAGCCTAGAGGAGGCCATCGGTGACAAGGAAAAACAGATGACACAACTTCGTGAGCAGCGGGATCGTGCTGAGCAAGAAAAACTAGAAGAGCGTGAACTACATGAACGAGAACTAGCCGAATACAAGATGAAAATGCATGCCTTAGAAAGTGAGGTGGAGAAGTTAGGTGCAAGGTTAGAAAGAGCGCAAGCTGAGAAAGATAGGCTAGAAGCAAAACTAGAAAGCTCTCAATCGGAGCTTGGTAAATCAAAAGCTGAGCTAGACAAAGCAGCGAGCGAAGTAGGTCGAAGTGGGGCCGATTGGGAAGCGTCAAAACAGCGTCTTGCCCGTTTAGAACTTGAAAACGAGAGGCTGCGACATGACCTTGAGCGATCTCAAACAACATTTGGTCGCAGCACTCTTACAACATCCCAAGAGCTGGATAGAATTCAGGAACGTGCCGAAAAATCGTCCGCGGAATTGAGGCGGGCTCAAGCCGAACTTAGAGTCATACAAGCCGATAATGAGAGGGCTCGCGCGGAATCCACGGCACTACAAGAGAAAGTAGAGAAGTCGCAAGGGGAGGTGTATCGCCTTAAAGCAAGGCTCGAGAATGCACAGGCAGAGAGGGAAAGTTTAAGGGAAGAATACGACCGGGCTCAAACCGCGGTGAGTAAGCTTCACGCGGAGAGGGACAAATCTGCAAGCGAGTTAGATAAATCAAAGGAGGAGCTAGAGAGGACTCAAGCAACACTCGGTAAAGCTCAGTTACAACAAGACAAGCTGCAGGCAGCACTGGACAAAGCTCAGAGTGATGTGGACAAACTTCAGGAACGCTTTGATAAGTCGCAAGCAGAAGTCAGACGGGTGAGTACATTCTTATTGTATTTAATATATTTTATTTTAATGGTTTTTTACTTCAAGCAGTGTCAGTGCGTTGATAATTTCGCAAATTTGGAGTGCTTGTTAAAACTGTTTATTTGAAATGATATCACCGCATAATATAACTTTCACCGACATGTCACCAATGAGCATATTCTATTCAAGGTCGTTCCTAGAAAATGAGGAAGGGTTGGCCAAACAAGACAACCTTTAAACACTACTAACATCTTATCAAAGTTCAAAGCACTATTATTGAATTGAAGCTATACCAATTTGTAAATCATATTAAGTTGCTCATGGGCTTTCTTCTGGATGTAAACAATATCTCTTTTTTTACTATCCACACCATTTTGTTTTTTTGTTTTCTTATTACTTTAATCCATTATCGTCATAGCTATGACTATAATTCCATCACTAAAATAAAGTGTTTGCCATCAAATTCCATTTCCTGAATTTCTGAAAATTTAAGAAAACAATCTTGCTAATACTTTATATTGTTTGTACTGTTCACATTTTTAATAATTAGTATAAGCCAATGATTCAACTAATGCTTAAATCAAAATACTCTCCATCTTCATTAATATCTCAATTCTATAGATGAGACTTATGTGGGTTATGTTATTTGTTTAATAATTACTTTCCCAATTCAAGTTCATCAAACAACTCATTAGATATTTTTGTTGTTATAGTGGAGTTTTAGATTAGATAGATTTGTGTTCATAAACTCTTATTGCTTGGTGTTAGGTATAAAATATACAAACATAATTTGTATATGCTATAAATAATTGCTGGTTTTATTATGGACTTTGTCGAGTTTCATAAAGTTGGTAAAACAATATTTGCTACTATTACTATTATCATTACCATAATTAATATTATTATTACTACTATGCTTAGTTTATTTAAAAGTAACTAAATAAATATATGCTTTGATCACATAAACATGTTGTTTATTAATTTTAAATATGCACACTAAATATTTGAAACATCATAAATATGCATAAATTTTAATTTACAAATTGTCATTAATAAAATGAACAAATCTACTGCAAATACATTTTCTTGTTACAGCTTCAAATGGAGAAAGAGAAGCAAAACTACGACTTTGAAAACATCCAGTCGCAACTAGACAAGGCTCTAGGTCAGGCCACAAGGCTACAGAAAGAGCGCGAAACTGTCCAACTAGATGCTGACAGACACCGTGATAAATACGAAAAGGCGCAGGTCAGTGTTTATTCCATCTGCATGCTTTAAATATCGTGTGTTGACCCTAATATACTAGAACAGGATAAGGAGTGTGAATTGTAAATGGATTGCACATGCATTCAACTGGAGAAAGGATGGGAAACCAAAGTGGAAAAGATCTCCCAGTGCACCAGCTTAAACCTTGCTGGGAAGTGTTCATAGTGCTAGCACATTTATAAAGTAGTATCATCATAGGAAGACCCTAATATAGTTGTTACAAATATTACTTAGAGCCATAAGAACAGCGCTATACCTTATTCTTTGCTATACCTATCACTCGTTGGTGGCTCCAACCACAATTTTATTTGGACTGCACTGAATCTTGTATCTAATTTAGGATTTTAGTCTATGACCTTAGCTTTAAATGCACATTTCTCTTCTAGGAAACCTAATTTTTTTTGGCAGAATAAAAGTGTAACGATCTTTCATATTCAATGCAATTCAGAGTTATATAAGCTGACTCTAGATAAGAGATGAAGATGTAGTGGATGATTATGATGCAAAGCCAAAGTTCCATAGTTTGATTCCAATGTTTAGTAAACAATTTTTATAAAAAATATAGACCTATTGATATTATGATTGATTTAAAGATAAAGGATTTCATCATGCCAACATTATATTTTATTTTAACTGAATATCGATCTTAACACAATATTTATTACAGTTCAATTTAATATGGGATTGGATGATAAAGTTAAATAGAGAAAACTTCACTAGAAATCATCTGGAGGAAGATTAAAAAATCCCCAAGGAGAAAAATCAGCATGGGTGCATTCAGTCATGAATGAACCCTGGACCTCAGTACAGTCAGGTGCTATCTGTGTGGCCAACCTTTCTGGGTTTTTTTATTTACTACACTATATTATTATAAATATTTATTGTATACAAAATATATTTATTATATGATAATCATTTTGACTATTCCATTGAGCAGCAGTGTACTTTAATTATTGTGTGGAAAGCTAATTTTCCTAGGAGGGGTCAGCTAGGAAATATTAATTTACTTATTTACTTATTTACCATTCCTCCCCTAAATTATACTTTATATGCCCTAGTGCTTCATTAATAGTTTGTCAAACTAGCCAAAAGTGACTTTCCTCAAATCTTCTCCTCTAACCCCAAACAAACTAGTCAAAACTATCTTCCTTAAACATTATATAATATATATACTGTATTACTGTATACATGTTATATATATAATATATACAGTATATATATTATATATATATATAAATATGTTCAAATTTTAAATATATTGTATACATTATATATACATATAATATATATATAGTAGGCTATATATATATGTTGATATTTGAAATAACATAGAAATATCAAGAAAGGTAATAATGGCCGTATATATAATGACTATGTATATAAAAATAAAGTCCTAATACATATATTAATAATTTCAGATATTAATGGCTCGTTTACAAAAGGAGAAAGATAGCTTTCAAGAAGAATGTGAAAAGCTTCAGGAGAGGTTAGAACTTCAACAAGGTCAAGTGACCAAAGCACAAAGAGAACGTGAAAACATGCAAAATGAACTAGACTTGATCAAAGAACGATGGGAGAAGGCACACAATGTGCACCAGAAATTGCAGGTACTTTCAGGGGAATTGTTTAAGGGCTAGCCTTAAATTATGTTCCTAATTATTATTGTTATTATACTATACCATAAAGAGTAGGCTTTCTGGTTTGTAGTTCACTTTAATCATGTCAGAGTTTAGTAACCGAGTGCCAGGCTCTTGTTCATCAAAACTTAACAACTACTTGTCTACTAATTTGCTTACTAGTACTAACGTACAAGTCTGTGATCTTGAACTGCTTTTTACTATATTCTTTATTTATGTAATTAACAAGATCTTACGCACACCATTGGTAATATGGTCTTAGGCATCAGTCTCACATTAAACTAGATTGCCGTTGAGCAAAGGTCATAGCTCAAAACTTGGCTCCGTCACAAGGGATGGTTTTCCCCATATGATTCATTGAAGTGACTGTTTCATCCCCTCAACATCCTATGCTACCACTCTAATCTAACCATGGTGTTAAACAGAATAGTTTAAAAAATATATCATCGTATTTAAATTACCTATCAAATTTAATGGGAGCCTATATGTCATGCTTTGATTATAAGCAATAGAATTTTACATTTTAGTGGGCTCAATGAAATAGTAATGTATAGTGTAGGCGAATTGGAATCCATCGGCTACATAATGTTTAGTGATTTTTTTTTTCCATAGGATTATTGGATGCCCTTTTTAATACTTCCCCCTCTTTTCAATAAAATAAACTTTATCATCATTATTATTTGATATTATATATAAAAAAATTATTTACAATGGTGCCCAGGCTGATCTGACCTGTGCTAAGTATGACATCTTTTTGAATCAAGCTATACCTTTCTTCGGTTTTTCCCTATTTTCTTGAAAACAGTTAATCTTAGGTAAAATATACAAAGGATCAAATACAGGGTTAGGCAGAAATACCTGACAATTTAAAAATGAATCAAAACATATAATTACTATTAATCACTTTTAATATCGTATAATAACACTACAAAGAAGGGAGATTTCATTTTTTCTCTTTTCTTTACTTCTTCTTAAAATCCATGTCCTTCAGATGGTGCCCATTAGACTTCACACACTGTTGAAGTCGATTATTGACAATCTCAAACAAGTAATTCCTATATGAGTTACCTTGTAAGAGATTTAATTTATTCTCACTCACAGGAATGTGTGCCGAACATGCTGCTACCATGCTCTGAATGCTTATGACATGACATGGCCGCTGCACAATCCTGTAAGTGTGAATCCATCTTAAATCTGCTTACTCCATGACCGGCTGTGTCCATAGCAGGTAAAGAAAGGAGGAGATTATGTAGTATCAAAATCCTCGGTCTTGACCCTCCCACATTACAGCTGGTGTTTTATTTTTTAATAAAAATATATTTTTAAAATACGATAATACTGATTCAATATAAATATAATTAATTTAGATAAACGTAAGAATTGAGTACAAACCAGTGGTTTACAATTATAATGTATGACGAAATAAAGGAGATTGCTATTTTCACTCTGCATTGAGATGGGAGGTGCAGATAACAGAAAGTGTTCAAGTGAGAGTAGAAGAATGGAAGAAATTAAATTAGGAAGAATGGTGGAAGAATGAAGGAAGATGGAGGCATTTCCCTAAACAGACCCGGCCGCAGTTAATGATGATTATAATTGAGATTGCCCATTTCAGTGGGAGAGGGGAGGTGGGGAGGGGTTTCACCTATGCCCATGAGTTTACCTATGTAACGTTTCATCGCTTATAATAATATAAACATGATTAATAATGTGACAATAAACTAATCATAATAGAAATTCCAATAAGCCAGACGAAAATAACTCATTCTTGGGTATGATTTATTTTATTTTTGAAAAACACTATTTTTTCCCTTAACAATGAAAATACACCATGAAAAACTTAAATATATATATCTTATAGGAAATTTGATTCTTTTTCTATTTGGTACTTTGCATATTTTACCTAAGAGCAACTATTTTCAAGATAATTGCAAAACATCGGAGAAAGGTACGGCTTGTTCCACCATTTTCCAAGATTGCAGACTTAGTACAAGTTGGATCAATCAGGAGTTTTAATAAGTTGTTTAGGAACAACGGTCCTATGGAAAAAATTCTTTGAGAATTATGTCGCCAATAAAATATAAAAAATGTCTAGCTCACCTGCATTGTTAATCATGAATATTCCTTCCTTCTAGAAACCAGGTGGTAAGGGAAATAGGTTAAGCTTTCATCCAACCAGGTACAGTTAATTATCTTAAGCAGCTATCTTGAGTATAGCCATTGTTTTGAGAATAGGGACCACTTATTTGTTAATGCACATTCGATTGAATGTTATTAGAGTACCTAACTTTAAATTGTCTTTTTATGCAAAAATAGAAAAAAAGTGATCAAGACACTGCCATATTAAGAGACTTAACATATAGGAATAAAAATATCAAAGCTTAATGAAAAGCCAATGAAGGCTTGCTTGATAAGCTGATGCATTTTTTTAAATCTCGTGTGAGGGGTGTAACACTTTCTAACCTCCCACAGATATATTTTACTCACATTATCAACACAAATTACAAATGTATTATTATCATCATATGATCTTTATTATTTCAATGAGAAAATTATCAAGAGTGATCAGAATAACCAAATATATATATAAATAAATAAAATTTGTGTTTCTTTACATGTGATTGAAATGTATAAGGCTACCATGTTTTTGATAAGTGTGATGTTTACGCCAATATAAGTCTGTTATAGTTTTAAATTAATTGCATACACTTGCTTTATTAACATTTCTAACCATCCTTGTACATACAGTAATATAGACGTAGATAATTATGTAGTCTGATGCTTTTTAAACTATGTAAAAACTGTAAAAGTGATTTATTTTAGTGAAACCTGCCTAGTATGTGAACTATATTAGAAGCTATGTGAGTGTCCTTAAATATCGTCTTAAGACAAAAGTTTTGACGACAGAAAGTTTTTTTATATTGAAATGTAGACTTATATAGAAAAGAACTAAAAGTTACACACTTCTGTGGCCGCGTGGTCTAACGCGCTACTCTCGTGTTAGATTATACTGCCAAAGATGGGGATGTCGGGGTTTTACCCTGGTCAGGTGCACTGAAGGTCGGAGGGTGTTTTTCCCTAAAAGGTTTTTAACTTTCTCTCCATGAAAATTCAGGTGCATTTCCTCTCAATTAACCCTCTTAATCTTTAAACCATTAGTGTAATTAGTTCATAGGCGTATAACCTTTGTCATTTAATTATTTTGATTTAATTCAACACACACAAGAAAAAAGTAAATAATACTTTTTTTATGAATATAAATTAAGGGATCAATTTGTATTTGTAGAAATTACTATAGTGTTCCTAATATAGCACTGGTATTTGTATTTGTATTTACAGATGGAACGAGATGATGCCTTAACAGAAATTGAGATTTTGAAAGATAAAATGGACAAAGCTCAAATTACTGCTCAAAAAGCAATAGAGGAAAAAGACACTGCAAACAAAGAATTTGAAAGAATGCTTGAAAAATATGACAGGTCAGTTGAAATTCTTTGTGTATTAATCATTTTTGTATGACTCATGAATACCAATGTGTTGAACAAAATGTCTTTATTTTCAGGGCACAAGGGGAAATTTACAGAATGCAGAATAAATTGGAAACGGCAGAAACTGAGAAAGATCGACTTGAGATGGAAGTGGAGAAGGCACAGCTTTTGGCAACAAAGTCTCGTGAGGAACAGCGCAAACTGCAAGATGACCTCCAGCGTGTTCAGGAAATGTATGATCGTGCAGCATTGCAGCTTGGTCGTACTAAGGAGAATGAAGAAAAATTCAAGGAAGAAATGGATCGTATTACAGTAGATCTTGACATGGTCCGTGAGCGGTATGAGAAAACACAAATTGAAATGAGGAGGTTGCAGAGTGACCGAGAGAAACTACAAGCAGACAATGAGCGACTCAGCTTTGAACTGGAAAGAATTCATTCTCAATACAATAAGGCGCAAGCCAGTGGTGAGAAAGGACAGGAGGAAATGGCTCGATTGCAGGTAGAACTTGAAAAAATGTATGACAAACATGACAAAGCACAAGGAGAACTTCGAAAGGCTCTTGCCGAAATCGATAGGTACCGTACAGAGGCAGAGGGACTACGTGAAGAATCAGAACGCTATGCTGCTCGAATGGGTAAATATCAAGATACCCAAGAGAGGTCAAAGGAGGAGCAGGACAGAATGAAGGTGGATATGGATAGACTCAGAGAACGACTGGAGAAATTGACAGCAGAACTGGAGCGGGCACGAAAGGCGGAGCAGGATGCTGTGAGACTTCGTGTGGAGCTGGAGCGGGCTGAAGGTATTCGAGGTAAATACCAGTTTGAACAGGAGAAATGGACTACGGAGATCAGCCGATTACAGGCAGAGTGTGACAAACTTCGAGAAAGAGTTGATCAAGGACAGCTGGAACATCAAAGAGCTTTGGTGGCCAACGAGAAACAAGAAGAAAAAATCCATGAATTGCAACTCGAGCTTGAACTAAGTCGAGCTGAAGTGGGAAAACTTACTAGTTTACATGAGAAACAACAAGGAGATATAGAACGATTGCATATTGATGTCGAGAAAGTTAGGGACAGGTATGAGAAACTTCAACTTCAATCAGAAAATCTAGAAAAAGAAAATGGGAGGCTGAAAATAGAATTGGCACAAACTGAGCGGCACATGGTTGCTGGAGAAAAGACTCGATCAGAAGTTGAGAGAGTAAATGTTGAAGCTGAAAAACTAAGAGAAAAACTAGAAAGATCACAGATAGATCTAAGTAAAGCTCAACAGGCGAGAGATCAGGCTGAGATGGAAATGAGTAGAATGTCACGGGAACTAGAGAAATCTCAGTTACATCTTGGTAAATACCAGGAAAACAATGAAGCAGCAAGAATAGAATTTGAAAGAATGGCTACTGAGTTAACCAAACTGCATGAAAAATTGGAGCAATCTCAAGCAGATCTAAAAAAATCACTAGACGAAAGAGATAAACTGGAAATGGAAGTCCAACAAGCCAAAATGGCCATAGAGCAACTAGCTGACAATCAGCAGCGAAACAGACAAGATATGGACCACCGACTTATAGAGGAAAACAATAAACTTCAGCAAGAACTTGCACAAGCAAACAGAGACAGGGATAAGATGTCTTCCATTTTAGAAAAACGAGAGAAACAAGCAGATAAAGTGGAGAAACAAGTTGGAAAAATGGAGGCAGAGATGAACCAAATAACACTGGAAAGAGACCAGTTGGTGATACAGTTGGAAAAGTCTCAAGATATGCTTATGAACTTCCAGCAAGAGTTACAGCAGTCAGAGTCTGAGTTGCACAGAGCGCGAGAGGAAAACCACAGACTTAAGAATGAACAAAAACGTATGACACAGGACTCAGAAAGAGGCACAAAAGAATTACTGGAGAGTAATGAGAGAGAAATTAGCAAGCAGCAACAACAGTTGCAGAGCTTAAGCAGAGAGAGAGATAAAGAGAGACAACGGGCAGAGCGACTAGAAAAACATTTACAGGAAATAGATGCAAAGGGCAATGCAGAAATGGATCAGTGGCGTAAGGCTGTTGAGACAGAAAGAGCTAGAGCTGATGCAGCAGAGCGTACAGTTGGTGAACTCCAGAGAAGAGTCCAAGCTGTAGAGAAACAGCTGCAACAGCAAGCGGCAATGACAGCGCAACAGCCTGCTGCTCATGAAGAAGTGGCCAATTTGCGCAGAGAGGTGGACAAGTTGCGCAGTGACCTCAAAAGCTCAGCTGTTGAGAAAGAACGGTTCCAGGCGCAGTTGGAGATGCTTGTCAGCGAGCTGGAAAGGAACCAGGTTAGTTGGAGGATTGCCCAAACTTCAACAGGTGTTGCTCTCACTGTACATATTATGTGTGTTTCTCTTCGCCTCTTCAGTTTTGTGTGTGTGCCTGAATTTTTGTCTATGGAAACATATATTTGTTCTTAGCTTGCTTAAGTACTCATTTTAAATAGTTTTTATCTGTAAAAAATTTGTTGTTTTTTCGGTGTTTTTGGTAAAACCTTGTTATCATGAATGTTAGTGTTTCTAGTCAACCTATATTTTATTTATTCTTTAAATTATGTAAAATAGTTTTAAAGTGTTTCATACATTTCAAAAGTTGGAGGCTATATGAATGCAATTCATTATGACAAGGATACATATATTTTGTTGTAAATGAGCTTTAAATTTAGCTTTGTTAATGAAATTTCTTGGCACACTGTTTAATATTGAGCATTAGATCTAGCATGCTCCAAACACTATACCTGTATCCTTTGGGCAAATCCTCCAACCCACACCAGTTCATTTGGTTCGTTAAGCATTCTATTACTTAAATAAAATGTCTGTATTTATGTTCTGTTTATGCACACAGTGATTGGAATTTGGTTTAATACACAACAATTAATCAAACACAGGATTTATCAACATACATACATTTACAATCGTACTTAGCACAACCATTCACACCACTTATTTTGATTTATTTTTTATCATAGCCCTATATTGTTCCAATAATATTTGTCGCATGATGCAGAGAGTTTGGCAGACTTTTTTTAAAAAAAACTCTGCAGTTGCATAATCATTCTTGTTTAAATTATCAACTAATACAATGTTAAGGAGTTTGCCTCAATTGGTTAAAAGAAGCAGATTAAAACCAAATTGATGTTTACAAACATATATACATGCTAAAACACAATTAATTGAAAGGAAATAGCAAGTATTTAATAGTTTGCAAAATCAGAGAAAATTTGTTCACAGGATTTGAAAAATTTATGAAAACCATACAAAATAATTAACTTTAACCAACAAGTTTTTGGACTCTTTTATTAACTGAAATGTTACACTGTAATATAAATGGGAGATAACATTTAGAATACTATGACAACTTTAAATGTTTGTCTTGTTTTTCAAATATAATGTATTTCCTAAAAAAAATTTAAATGTACCTATATTTCAATTAGCAATTCATAAAAGTGACATGGATTTTATGATGCTACTCACTCATTTTTGGATCACCATAATAATTGTATCATACAGTTTAAAATAGTATTCAATCTACATTTATGTATGCATATGGCAAACCATGTCTTTATTAGCTCTCATTTTTGACATCTGGTGTAAATTTGACAGATGTAGTAAAAATATGACTTTGTGTCATATTTTTCTTTAACTACTGGTACTAAAATGTTATAGAGCGATCATACTAAAGCTTTATTAGAGTCTGTATATTTTTGTTACATAGCTTGACTTTTTTTTACAATCAACAGAAAATCAGAAACTCCACACTTTTTAATTAATGTTTAAATTAATATGCAAACAAGATGCCGTTAATACATGAAGAAATGACTGTCATCAATGTATCTAATCAAATAATAGCTTTTTAAATGCAACCATTGGTAATTCACAAATAATAAAGGAATATAAATAAATATAATTCAATCAAAAAAATCTTCTTTTTGTCTTATTCAAGATTAATGATTTAATCGTTCTCATTTCACGATGTGTGTTTGCACATGTGTGTAAAGATTATATGTATGTACATATGTGAATATTTGACAAGATTCTTGGAGGCAATATATTTTAAAATTTTCTCATAAAAGACAAAACAAATTTATTTAAAACAAAATAAGTAGCTATACAGAGCAAAGGCAACACAAAATTCTAAAGTTTTTCTAGTATTTCCCTCACTCTTTAAGTTACTGAATGTATTTTCACTTTTACAGAGATCAGGGAAATGCCAAAACAAACAAAAAATTGCATGTTTAGTTCTGAAGTTGTATTGTTAAAAATTAGAACTTATTGAATGTCATTACAATTCTAACACTAAGAAATAGTGGTAACCATGCCACTGTTTCTGTTTAATGAATGAGAATATAAAATAATTCTTTCTTTTGTTTAATTTTTACTTCAAGCAATACATTTATGTGTAGTCAACTTACACTTTAGGTACCCCGTGAATACCTGAGTTTAAATACTATTTAGAGTTAGTAGAAAAATATAAAAACCCTGCCAAGCTCTAGTTGTAAACTATTTGTTGCAGACGTTTTGATGTTTGGTATTATACCACATGTTACATGTTAATCAGAAGAACAATCATTCACATATTGTAACATGTATAGAGTGAAATGTCGGTCTAACAAGCTTTTAACATGCACCTCTTTATGCAGTCATGTTTTATTTTTCTTTGTTCAAAATAAAAATGGGTCTGATTGCTATTCAATCATTGCTCAGTAGTTAAATTGCTTTACATAAATTTTACTTTTGATAAGCACTGTTATATTCAAAAAACCATGATAAAATTTAATTGTCAACTTGGTAGTTAAATTCTCATGTGTGGAAATTCTGACCGCTGATGCTTCTAAATGTAAACTGTAAATTTCTCATTGTTATTTTTCCTTGCACTCAGCACACTTGCATTGTCATCACACTATACATTATAATTATAAAGAACTCTGAACAACCTGTACCTGTAGAGTGCCGCAAGTCCCTGGCCAGGATTCAAACACAAACTTTCTGAGCCTAGCGTGTTACAGGGGCGCCGTCGGGGGGTGGGGTGGGGGTGGGGGTTGTCTTCGAGGTTGTATAAATATCAGAAGTAGGCTAATCCTGCCCAGCAGTGTTCTTAACTAGCGCTCAATCATTGTCCCCAGACAACAGAGTGTTATAGAATGTAACTAATAAAACTAATATCTAGCATACACCACCAAGCCACCTGCTAACTTTAGGGTTGATAGTTTGGTGCAATTTTGGAGCAATTCCAACAGCATTTTTCATTCAAATCATCAAGGTCAAGTGTCCACCCACGAATTTGAATACATTTGAAACATTTTTTTAATGTTGTATCTTATTTACAGGAGACAAGGGTTGCCTTAAAAAGCATCTTTCCAGGATTGAATTTAATAAATTTTTAGGGGGAGGACCCCTGGAGCTCCCGCCTTACTGGGGGGTATTCCATATCCTCCGGTTTGACTCCCCTGAAGAAAAATCCTGTGGGCACCCTTGGCGTGTTATGCAATTAAGAAAACTTATAAAACATATTAATTATTAGGAGAAAAGCATATGAGTAGGCTGCATTGAAGGTTGGGCGGCTTTTTAAGGAGTAAGAACTAAATCTAGGAAGAGTGACAGTACTCAGGAGTTAGAACAGCCAAACAAGCGTGAAACTTAATGAAAAATAAATTTGATTTATTGAAAGTTATTTAAATAGAATCACAAGCAAGTTATACAGTATATTTTGATTCTTACAACATTTAAAGTATTTGAGCAAAAAATGTATTGTATTAGTTTGGTATAGGCCTAATATTTGTAAAATATTAAAATACAGGTAATAGTTAAATTTAAAAAAAAGCATAGCTGTCAGATAACATTTTACATTTCAATATTATTTTACCAAAGTTACTTATTTATTTTGGGGAAACTTAAACTGATTTATACTTTTGTTTTTTAATTTCACTATTTTTTTTAATTTGCACATTTCTATGCACATAAATATCTTTCATATATATGCTTCTAATGGGCTATTGGTATCACAACTAAGATCACTAGTTTCCATCTCTGCACATTTGACAAACTTTGCTTATTTTATACTAAATGTGTTTTAAACTAAATTATTAAAGTGATGTGAAGTATGAAGTTTAAACATCGTATACTCATATTAATGTAAGTTAAAATGTCATGATATTCAGCTTTGCCATTCATTATGAAACATTGCAGTGAAACACGAGACAAAGGGATGGCTTTAAAATATAAAATATACATTTATGTGCACAGGAAAAATATATCTGACCCCTGCTTACTTTGAAATAGATCCTTATCAAAAATAATAAATATACATAAGATATTGTTGCACCGCCATTTCACTGCAAGTTTGATTTGTTATTTAATACTAAATAGGTTTGGATAACAAAATGAAGGCTTAAGTTAATGGTTAAATATATTAACAATTAATTTTTTAGATCTTAAAAGGGTTGTAACACTCATTCATGATGTTGGAAGAAACATTATTTGTACACCAATCATATCAATGAACATGTTCTGAAATGAACCAAACATTTTGTTGTTCGGCTTTCAATTTCTTAACTGAATTTTGGTAGAGTTCTTTACATTTATTTTGTATGTGTATGCAATTTTACAATCATAAATGGCTGTATTGTAATGGATGTAATCTATATTGTGAGCTTGTGAATGTTTATTTTTAGACTATAATTATTGTATTGTGCATTAGTGTGTTATGAGCTATTCACAATGGCTGCCCCTTGTACTATAGTATTTATGATGATTGTTTTATTTTAATTATTTAAAAAAGTATTTTATTTTAATTATTTAAAAAAGTAAGTATAATAAGTATGGACCAATAAAGCAAGCAATGGATTTCATAATCAGGTATTCGTCATTTTTGTTGGGTGTAATAATATTGTCATTAGATATTATTCCCATAATTATTACCAGGAAATTATAGCTCTAGTTTAATGTGTATGTGTGTGTATGTTTGAATGTTTGTTTGTGGATTTTTCTGCAATATTTATTTGGTTATTACTGAATTACTTGCTAAAATAAATTATTTATTTAAATTATTTATATTTTGCAAATATTTTGGATTTACATATTTATAAAAATTATGATTTTTTTTTAAATTTAAAAAACATTAATCAAGCAAGTCATCATTTTATTAGCTTGGACTCTTAATTTTGGTGACTTTTAGAATATACAGTCAACTCTATATATTACGACCTTGCACGGTTCCCTGGAAAAGGGTCGTTATTTCGAAGGGGTCATTATTGGAATTTTAACCGATTTTGTTTCACCCCCAAACCTCATACGCAAGAATAGCATTTTTTAGACAAAACATGAAAAAACCACCTATTTCTTAATAAAATCCATTATGGAAGCCTGCATTAACTTCGGCACTGGCAGCAGTCAGTGGGAAGCACATAGACTGTAGTCTCTTTGTTGATTGGTAGGACAAAGTGGCCATGTTGGAAGCAGTTGGTGATCACCGCTGGTCTCACGGCCCTCCAACTGGCGACGATTCCCAACATGGCCCACTTTTTGACCTCCTTGCCCATTGTCAAGATTCCACACCACACTCCACACAAGCATCTCGCGGAACTTCACCTTCATTTGCTGGATTATCCCCCGGTCCAGGGGCTGAAGCATTCTGGTGGTGTACTTTGGCAGAAACACCAGCTCGATGTTCCTGAGTTTATCGAGAGCAGGATGTGCAGGGCAATTGTCGACTTTTCTATTTGCAGCGTCCATCTTCGAATCGAAGTCTTGAATCCACCTCGTGAACAACCCCGAGTTCATCTATGCCTTCTTATTAGAATCAAAGTCACAAGGCAGGATGTTGCTCTTGAAACTCCTAAGGATGTTTCGGAGCAAGGGCAGCCACTCCCTCACCGGTGTTTGGTCAACCGATGTGCTTTCACCGACGACCATGTGGCTGGATATGCTGTGATGCACTTTGAAACGCTCTAGCCACCCACTTGAACACTTAGTTTTCTATACCCAACCTCAGGGAAAATTCATCGGCCTTCCTATGCATCATCGGTTCGTTTATTGGTTCATTTTGCGCTCTATGCTGGCTGAACCACTCCAGCATAACTTGCTCCAGATTCGCGTGTGTCACCCCCTTCACATTTTTGTCCTTTACATAGTGGCCTTCCTTCTGCACTGCATTCACAATTTCTTCTCTTATTTTGAGAATCATGAAAAGTGTCGACTTCGGGAAGCCATGCTGCCGCGCAATCTCCGTCTTTGTAATCTTCTTCTCATCCACTTCCTTGATGATCTCGTAATTCTTCATGAGCGTCAAGAAGGTCCTCTTTCCACTCATTTTGTCGAAATTATAAGTTCGTATCAAATTTTAAATAATAGCGTGGGTCGTCAACAATCGTTCACAAAATTAAACCAAAAACTTAACCAAATCGAAATAACAATGTTAAAAAATAGCGTGGCTTGTCAAAAATCATTCACAAAATCAAACCAAAAATGTAACCAAATCAAGAATGGAAATAACAATGGCAAAAACAAGCCTGGCGCGTGATGTAGCGGCAGTTGCCTTGTTTTGCTTGTGGGAGGGGGTGGATGGAGTCAAGTGCTATTGACTGGCATTGATAGGGTGGTGTCTATTTTTATACCTGACCTACCCCAATTACTAGTAATACAGCGCTCACAAAAATAATCGCAGCCCAGCGACCTAAATAAGTGCCACAAACACATTTTACGGCCAATTTCCTTAAAATTTGACCATTTTTTTCACATTTTTCACGGTTCCTCGAAAAAAGTTCGTTACTTCGAGAGGGGTGTTATTCCCGGGGTCGTAGAATCGAGATTTGACTGTATAGTTTATGTACCGGTATACCTACTTTATGTTTACACTATCTTATATTCCTCAAAAGAATGCCAAAATAGGATATTTAAAGAATAAACAGTTGATGCATTGCTACTTTAAGACTATAATGTAAGGAAATTTGAGCAGGTTTTATAAAAAACATTTAATCAAATGTCCAACAAATATTGTGTTTTACTAATATAACTACACCAAAGAGAGCTGGTTGATACTTATAAACACCATAGGACCAAACTAGATTAATTGTCAATAGTTCTCTATTAGCTAGAAGAAAGACTTAATTAACTTCCATATTTATTTAGTTTTGAGGAAGTTTATATATTACATAATAGAGCTTTAATTTTATGGCTCTTTTAAGGAAAGCTTCTTTTATTTTTGAGCTAGGCTTACATATGTCTACACATGGAATAAATTTCCAGTAATGTGACATTGTACTTCTTTCCACTGTGTATTACTATTTGTCTGGGTCATACTCATTTTAATTACACTAATGGTGCAGGGATTAGGAAGGTAAAATTGAGTGGAAATGTACCAACACTGGCATGGAGGGAGAATGGAAAACATTCATCCAATACTCTCAGTAAACATGGCTGAGATTTGAACCTCAACCTCTGTGTTATCCGGTAAACCACGTTATAAGATCCTTTTTAATCCACCATCAACTCTAAGTAGTTTTTCATTCTTTGGCCTGTAATAGAATGTATATGTCACCTTTTAAATCCCATTGGAGTTAAAATTAATGTTTTCCTAAAACCGTTGTACAGTTATTTTCTGTTCAATTAAAAAATTGATTTTATTTAATATTTTACTACAGACAAATATTGCACAATAGCAAACAAATATTTACACACAAAAAACACTTTCCTATGAATACTTTGTTGAAGTTTTGTCTTACTTTTAGAATTGATAAACTATAATTTACTGTTCTGTTTCACATAATTGTGACATAAATTAGTTTACCGTAATTTGAGTTTAATTTCAGGCATGGCATTTTTTATTCATATAATAATGCTGTAGCTAATGCCTTATACTTAGTGAAAATTGCAACTATCAAACTTTTTATGTATTTGATAGATGATGCATGAAAGAAAAAGTACCCCCTCTTATTCTAATAGGTGATACAGTTTTACCAACATATAGCATCCAAAATACTTTATGTAAGCTAATAGTGTTACCTTCATTAATTTTTTAAAAATCTTTTTAATATTGCCCTAGAAATTCAAATTTGCATCAGTTTCCCAAATACTAATATTTTGTGGTTTCAAATTGTTTTCAGCTGGATCTTCAGCAAGCGAACAAGAGACTAGCGAATGGCGCAGCGAAAGCTGGCGAAGAAACTTCCGCACTTAAAATGCAGTTGGGGGAGCAGAAGAAGCAGTTAGAAGAACAAAGGAGAAAATTAGATGAACATAAAAAAGGCTTAGATAGTAAAAGTAGACAATTAGATGAAAAAGAGAAATCTATAGTAGAAGCAGATATGAAGTTAAAAAAAAAAAAAGAAAAAATGGACCAATTGGAAGCACAGATACAGAAGGTGAGTTTTAATTTGCTTACTTTGTTGATAATACTTACAAATCTGGGATTTTTTTAATTCTAAATAATTAATTATAGTTCAACATTTCTCATTCTTTATTACTACTATGAAAAGTGTGTTCACTAAATAAGCACTAGTATGAACTATCGTGTGATTATTTATTTAATATATGTTTTTCTGTATGCTTCTTTAATGTAGAGAATAATACATCATTAAATGAAAAAGTTTTTGAAGTTTCCTTTTATGTACTATCTTGGTATTCCATTTCCCAGTGTCAAATTTTAAAGAAGCATCGGCTGGTTATGGACTGGTACAGTCTCATATTCCTTAGGGGTTTGTGCTTTAATCTGTAGCTTGGGCATATTGATATAAATGAACTCCAAAATATTAAATCACTTACCCCATGTTTTTGAACCCACCTTCCTCAGAGACCTTAAACAGTGGCAGGCCAACACTTAAAACCATTTTCCAAATGCTTACAGACAATATTGGTTAAAAATTGTTGATATTAATCAACAGGGTGCAGCAGGAGGCCAGGGGGGTGACCCCCATCTCAGGAATCGGCTTGCCGAGATGGAGAAAGAACTAGATGTGCATCGCAAGGAACTAGAAAAGTCTCGAGAAGACAGCAAACAGTCTCAAGTAGAGATGGAACGACTGCTACAGTTGGTCCAGATGAGTCAAGAGGAGCAGAACACCAAGGAGAAGACTATAAGAGACCTTCAAGAGTATGA
>CABFWB010002060.1:106828-125216 GCA_902151455.1 Timema bartmani | reverse complement strand
AAATGTGCCCCACACTTTTACTACCACCTAAAAATACTAGTATCGACGTGGTACAGTGTGCAATTTATGGTGACGAGATGTTAACATCGCTAGTTTTAACGATGAAACGAAGTGTAGCGATCTTCCCTCATGAATCCCACACGAATTATTAGTTTTCCTTCAATTAATCCGGCACATCACAGTTTGTTCAGCTGTTTCGTACAAGGAGTCTCATCAAGTCTATTTGGTACAGGTGCATCACATGACAAATAACACTTGTTCTAACATTATGGAATATGACGATGGTTTTATTAAATTCTCATCTTGAGTAGAGGTATAAATACCAGCCCGTTAACTACATCTGGCACGAGTCACATTCAGAATTCTCCAAAATCAGCAACATGAATTCCAAGATTGTCTTTGGTTTGGCTGTGGTGCTCTGCTCGCTTCAGGTAAACAACTCTACGGATATAATTTACAAAATTAAATTTTATTTCTTCAGAGCACCTTAGAAATATAATTCTGATTAGTTATAAAACATACCTAAAAGTTTATAATAATAATAATAATAATAATAATAATAATAATAATAATAATAATAATAATAATGGCCTTTATTCATCTGGTGAAGTTAAGGCGTTAGCCTTCTCTACCCCTTAAACAAAGTCAGATACAACATGTAATATTACATTTATTGGAAAATTAACATATTTTAATAGAGGAAAATTCAAATACGTAGAAAACCACTCGCACGTTTCACATATTCACATATTTCATAAACTCATATTTTTTTAATTTTAGAAAAAGCAGGACAAAAAACATATCAGATATATATGTTGAGTACTTGTCCTATGGTATGCCATGGGAAATTAAAAGTAAAACAAAATGAGAAATAGAGTTGATAGAGGAAAATAGTAGAGGGAGTGAGAAAAAAAATGAGACACAAAACTATTTATTAAAACTCCTTTTTCATAGCTAATTCTGAACGGAAATAATTACTTGTAGCATTAATTTTACTTTCTCATCTAAGAGAAAGAATTTCAATTGTGAAAAAGTTTGATAGCGAGGTTATTATGGATCTTAATATTTTATGTGCCCTCAAACCCAAAAGAGGATTCTAAAATTTTAACTGTCCCTATGTCTGCCTATCTTTATGTCTGTCCCTGGCTACATATATGAAACAGCTTGATTGATTTTGTTCAAACTTGGTATTTAGATATTATATAGACTTGATTTTGATCTTTGCCCTAATTTAAGGGTATTAGATTGATGAGGGATTTATCCTAAACTCCAATTTTTTTTGAAAATGTTTATAATTATTTGGTTTGAAATGGATATCTAGGAAGTGTTTGGCCTCCAAAATAGCACTGTATACTTTTTTTTTAGGTGAAAATTAATTAAAGGGTAGTTTACTGATGAGTGATTAAAGAAAATTCAAAATATTTCGAAAATGGCTCTAGTGATTTTGTTTAAAATATATATCTGGAGAATGTTAAACATTACAAAATAAAGTGTTTGCTTATTTTTTGGGAACTAACTCGTTTAATAATAGTTTACTGATGACCTATCTTTTAAATATCTGTAATATTTTATAATAGGATTTAACTATTTGTTTCAAAATGGGTATCTGGTAAGTTTTTAACAGTATAGATAATTTTAAATAATGGTTTTTCTTAAAGAATTATTTCATTGTAGATTGGTGATGAACAATTTAAAAAAATTGGATTAAAAACAATATCTCTAACAATTTGTTTCAAAATTTGTATTTGAGGTCTATTTTACTGTATTTTTATTTGTCTATACAACAAATTGCTTTAACGCTGACCAATTTTGAGAAAGTATTTAAGATTTCTAAAATGGCTTTGAAGATTTAGTTTAAATTATATATCTGTGAATCGTTTTTCTTTGTAATTAAGAATATGACTTAATTTTTCAAATTAAATATAATTTGAGGATAGTTTACAAATAGTTGATTTTTGAGAATTTGAATTTTTTAAAAGTATATGAACAATTTTGTTCAAAGTTTAAATATCAAGAGGATTTATTGTGGTTATCAGAATGAATTGTTTGTTTTTCTGAGGAATTCTTACTTAAGGCTAGTTTAAAGAAATTCTATTTAGCTACAGTTTTAAGTTTAATGGGTTATTCTATCTTTCACTATTATTACACATATATCCACCTAGGTGGCGCATTTAGCTAACGCGCTACTTTCGTGTTGAGCTAAACTGCTGAGGACGGGGAGATCCAGGTTTGAATCTCGGTCGGGTGAACTGGGGTGGTTTTTACTAAATTGTTTTCCACTCTCCCTCCACGTGAATGTGGGCTCACTTCCTCTAAATTGAACCTTCCCAAATCCTAGCCTAATAAAATAATTAGTACATGGGCGTATAACCCGAACGGGTAGTATGACATGGTGCTAAAAATAATAATTATTGCACATAAAAATCAAATTCCAAACATTTCCAGTTTTATCTCTAATATTTATTTGGATAAAATAAGACATCATTTATGGGTATTTTTTTAAGATAGCTAGCTTAACCTATATTATTATTATTATTATTATTGTTATTAGCACCGCGTCTTACTAACCGTTCGGGCTATACGCATTTAACCTATAAAACCTTAACCTATAAAATGTCAACCCAACACTAAGCACTGGGTGATAATATTTATCAAATAATTATAGACATTGATACTTTTTCTAACACCCCGTCTTACTACCCATTAGTGATTAGGGTTACACTCCTATGTCATAATCACGCCAGTAAATTAGGGACCAGGAAGGTTGGATTTAGAGGAAGTGTACCTGTATTTGCCTATAGGGAGAATGGGAAACCCTTTAGGAAAACCATCCTCAGTACACACGACTGGGATCGAACCCCCGATATACCGTCATCGGGAGTATAGTCTATTGAGAGAGTGGCCATAAAGTCAAATACTTTTAGACCCCGTGGGCTGAAACATAACACACATATATCAAAAAAGGGAAAAATATTCACGAAATGGATATAGAGCAACAAAACAATTAAAACCAATGTATGATACTTTATAAATATTCATTAAAGGTTGAAAAAACATTTTGTAAATATTAGTAGGATAACAATATCCGTCAGCTTTATAATGCACAGTAAATCGTTTTTATGTTAAATTATTTGTGTTATTATATACGTTAGATTATTTAATACATTTTCTAATCTTTAACATTTGTTATTTTAATAATAGGCCTACTTTTAAAAAGTTTTGCTTTAAGGAGCAGACAATTACATTTTTCATTAATCGCGTCTCACTATCTGTTAGGATTATATGCTTACGTACTAAATTAAGATAATGTGTTTGGGATGAAGAAGATTGATTTTAGATGAACTGTACCAGAATTTGCGTGGAAGGAGAATGTGAAACTACCAAGGGAAAAAAATCCTCATTTAACCCGACTGGGATTTGAGCATTGATCGGCCTCTACCCGATAGTCCAATACAACATGGGAATGAAGAGTTATGCCGTGTGATTAACGATGCGGATAGCAAAAATTGCTATTTATAAATAAAAACAACAAGCTTTTATCTTTAGGTATTAAGTTTGTAGTGGATAAAAAAAATTAATTACACATCTAAAAAGGATTTACATTAAAAAATTATATTTTAATAAGGAACGGGATACAATAATGTTAAGGGACTTATAATTCAGAATAAATTAAGTGTTTTTTGTATATGTAATTCAACTAGATTAAATAAATGTGTGTACAACATTTAAAAATGTTAACTTAAGGAAGTGTGATTTAACAAAGCTATAAAATATTTAAGAAGATATTATGTAAGACACATGAAATGACGTTCAGGTGTTTTGAACTTTTAATAACACAAAACCAAAAAAATATTTAACTCGTTAAAATTACAACATCTAGAGATAATATAAATTCATTAAAATTGATTAAGCATGATGTTATATTTTATAGTCAATAAAATTGATATTAACATATATGATACACACAATATAATTATATCTAATGGATTTTAATCGAATGGTGCTAGATATATAACGTTAAAGAGAAGTCAATAAAGTTATGTTGAAAATTTAAGAGAATTATACGCCTTATCTGAATTACGATCCCTTGGGGCCTTGAATATGGCAGCGAAGTTGCCCGTTATTATCAAATTATTTAGACGCACGTCAGGACTTCATGAAACAGAACACACTGAATTACAAGATATGGTTAGAACACAATGCAATACCAACAAGGTGATTGTGAGCGAGAAGAGTAGGCATAATTTAGAAACATTTGTAAAGTACATCTAAAAAAATTCTCAAATACTGTGGATTTTTATAGATTTTTTCAGTTTATATACACCATTTTCTACCTTGTAAATTCAGTTTTTGGTCAAATCATAGCATAAGACACATCTTTTTCCATGTCTAGTTAAGTACCTTACAAATAATCGTATTTATAATATATTTCTACTCCTTTCGCTCACAATCACCTTATCGGTATTGCATTGTGTTCTAACCATATCTTGTAATTCAGTGAGTTCTGTTTCATGAAGTCCTGACGTGCGTCTAAATAATTTGACAATAACGGGCAACTTCGCTGCCATATTCAAGGCCACAAGGGATCGTAATTCAGATAAGGCGTATAATTATCTTAAATTTTCAACATAACTTTATTGACTTCTCTTTAACGTTACATATCTAGCACCATTCGATTAAAATCTATCAGTTATATTTTGCTTTCGTCATTTATCATAATACCAATTTTATTGAATTTAACATCTAACTAAATACGTAATCAATTTTACCAAATGTATATTCTTTTTAGATGTTGTCATTTTAACTTGTTAAAATATTTTCTTGATTTTGTAAGTTCATAGCACCTCTTCGTCATTTATTGTGTCATATATCATATTTTCTCAAATATTTTATAATTTTGAAAAAGCACACTTCAATATGTTAACATTTTAAAGTTTGTACACAAATTTACTTAGTATATTTAAATTATATAAAAAAATTTCTTAGTTTGTTTTGAAGGACAAATTTCTTAACATTAAATTAGTCACATTCTAGTAACCAGTATAAGTAACTTATTAATACTATAAATTCCTACAATCTACTAATTAAATTATTATTATTATTAGCACCGCGTCTTACTACCCGTTCGGGTTATACGCACTTACGCTAATGTGTAATGGTAAGGTGATTGTGAGATGAAATGGAGGACCTACAGTTTAACGTGGAATCCGAAACATGGTGGAGGCCTGGCATTCCTCACATTCACAAGTTGTGATTAATACACATCTTGTCAGAGGTGAAGGAAGGGTTTGGCAATCAGATAAATCCGTGCCGTGACCGAGGATTTAACCCCGGACCCTCAGCACCGAAGTCTGACACCTTACCCCTAGACCACCAGGTCACCTTACTAATTAAAATATTTATCTAAGATATAATGTAAGTATAGATTGTATTAATAAAATATTCGTGTTATTTGATAATAATATATGTTTCAGGGAATCTATGGTGACAATGTCACTATTAATTCAAATTATACCACCTCAACACTGGCGCTTACAGCGATAGAAGCTTATATTGAGGCTGCCCAAGCAGCTGCAGGAGAAGCAATGGCCAACTTCACCGTGAATATGAGCAACGCCAACGCAAATGCCAGTGCCCTCCTGAGCTCTGGTCTCGCGACAGCTCTGAAATACGCCGAAGCAGCCGTGGCACAAGGCAAGAGCGCAGCCGCCACGATAGAAGCGGCCATGGCCAATCTGACCCAGGAAATCAACAACACCGTGACCAACAGCTCAACTTACAAAGCCCTAGTAGAACAGGAGGCTATTTTGGATGGTATAGCCGCAAATATCACAAAAGGCTGGGCATCCGCCATTCAACTTGCAAACAGCACGACAGTTTCTGCCAGTAAACAGGGTGTGGCTGCTGTGGCCAATCTTCTCACGGTAGGCAGCAATCTGAGCCAAATCATCATGAATGGCACAGAAGCCGCGATCGCAGAGGGTGAGACAAAATTAAAGTCTGCTATCAACAGTTCCACCGCATTATTTGGCGATAGCGCCAACGACACCGTGTCCAGATTCGTGTCTGCGCTCAGTACCGCGGTGAATTCCGGCAATCAGACAGCATCATCCATCGCTTCAGTTTTCCAGTCAGGCGTCAGCGCCCTCCAGGCCAGGTTCCTCAACGGTGCTAGTACCCTCTACGCGAGTCTGGCCAGCCAATTGGCAGCTGCACGTAACGTGACCAGCACGGAATTCGCCATGTTGGGGACAGCGTTCACCAAGATACAGTCAGCTGGATTGGAAATAGGTAGCGCTATAGTTTCGACCATGCAAAATGATACCGCTGCTGTGATCAGCGAAGGTGAAAGCATCGCATCACAAGTAGCTTCCAACATCGAATCTAGTATTTCTCAGACAGTTAATTTTGGAAAAGGTCTAGCTAAGCTTTGGTTAGGGTAATCCAGACGCATGATCTTGGAGATTGTATTTTCATCATGTACTAAAATTAAATTGATTTAAATGATATACTGTGTTTTTATTATTTAATTTATGAGCTACATACCTGGATCATACTAGAGTTCAATAAATAGAAACTGTAAAAAAATAATTATAACAGCTGTAAAT
Source organism: Timema bartmani (assembly GCA_902151455.1). Lineage (NCBI taxonomy): Eukaryota > Metazoa > Arthropoda > Insecta > Phasmatodea > Timematidae > Timema > Timema bartmani. The sequence continues at coordinate 118,608 of CABFWB010002060.1, read as the reverse complement.
AATCTTTAAATATCAAATTCTACTCATTATCTATACTAGGGTGATACTTTATTTCATATGAGGTATTTTGCCAATTTGTGGGGCTCCTACAATATGGGGCTACTATTTTCCAACAAATACAGGGAGATTTGTTTTAGAATTATCTATTCTATTAGTCTTTATATTAAATAAATATAGTGAGAGAATGATGCAAACATGTCCATCGAACCCGGGACCATTGACTTAGCATCACGGGATTGATTCTAGTGTGCTGGTATCATTTTTAATCTATAATCAATTCAATTGAAATAACTATCTAGATACGGCTGTATCCATGACCAAAGTTAATTTCCACCTAAATACATCCTAATAATGTTCCCTTAAATTATACAATTAAATCATCAATCGTTGGCATATTGTCACCAAAGCGTAGACCATCAATAATATCATAATTAGCTAATGTACTAGCACTAATATGTGAAAAGAGTCTATTCTAAATCCACACTTGTTTTCTCATAGACGAACATATTATCAACATATTGAGACTATGGATAAAGCACAAGCAGTTCATCCTAAATCCACACTTGTTTTCTCAAAGCAGAACACAATATCAACATATTGAGAGTGATGATATAGCACAAGCAGTTCATCCTGAATTCACACTTGTTTTCTCATAGCAGAACACAATATCAACGTATTGAGAGTGATGATATAGCACAAGCAGTTCATCCTGAATTCACACTTGTTTTCTCATAGCAGAACACAATATCAACGTATTGAGAGTGATGATATAGCACAAGCAGTTCATCCTGAATTCACACTTGTTTTCTCATAGCAGAACACAATATCAACATATAGAGACATATATATCAACATATAGAAGAACATATTATCAACATATTGAGAGTGATAATATAGCACAAGCAGTTTATCCTGAATTCACACTTTCTTCTCATAGAAGAAAATATTATAAACATATTGAGAGTGAGGATATAGTTTGCTTTGAGCATAGTCATTTATAGGCTGGGTGACCAGATTAATATGATTTTTTCTTATCAATAATATTTTTGGCATAGTTGAGCGATTGTTAATGTGTCTAGTTGTACCTTTCAATTGGTTAATTTATACCGTTAAAGTTCCCCACTCAATATACAAAAAGATTGTTGTCAAACAACATTAAATTATATATTTTTATACATAGTTTTTCATACCACATTAAAATTATTTCGTTGTCATATTGTTCCCACTTAAAAATATCCAAAAAGGTTCTGTCACTCGGGTCACCTGTACTCTCATCCATCTTGAAATCGACTGGTAACTGCGACTGGAGTCGCGTCTTGGAAAACACCCCATGCGACTGTCGTATGCGGCTAGTGTCGCCACGGTCTTTAGCGGCCGTAGTCGCGTGACTTTAGCTAGAGTCGTAGGTAACTGTCGCAGCTGGGACAACGAACCTTAATTAACTAACGGCCGTACTTAGGAAGTTTTACTCCTTGTTTTGTTTTTAATATTTACATCGTCAGTTAATAAAACAAAAATAACTAAACATTTTATACTGGAAGGCATAAAATGGATCTCTTACTATCCAAGGAAGAAAAGGCTTCATAAGACATATGTGATGCTTTAAAAATAAGTAAAAACAGTACAGTCTTTTTAGGGAAATCATAAATTTGTGTTTCAGCTACAAGTCTAATCTTAAATGCTGTTTAATATACAGTGCCTTTTCTATGAAGAAATTGTTTAGCATACAAACATTAATAAAGAAGGATGAATTATATAATATACCTTAGTAAACAACATAGCTGTATGTGTCATAAAATATAATTTCTTTGGTGTAATTTATGTATTTTGGGGGAAATTGTTTAGGCGAGTGCGTTTGAAATAGTTTTCCATATGTGATTTAAGAAGGAGGTATTTCTAATCTTCTCTCTTCCCTTCCAATAAATTATCTTCATATCTACATATGAATAACACTGGTGATAAAATATATTAAGTTGAATAAATATTTATTTTTGAACAAAAATACTCCATAAGAGAAAAATTACCAACTAATATTGAGCCCACTTCGATGGCCTCATTGTTTAAGGCGTCACTGCCGATGACGAGGAGATCGGGGTTAGAATCCGAATCAAATGTAGTAAGTTTTTTTTATCAAATGGCTTTTTACTTTTCTTCACGTAAATTCGGGTAAATCTCCTCTAAATTGAACTTCTTCATCTCTGACGTATTGTCGTAATTACTACACATGCACACAACCCGAATGGGTAGTAAGATATGGTGCTAAAAATAATTAAAGTCCGATTTTAGATTTTGTTTTCTTTAGTAATTGATTTAGTTGAGATATATGAAGTTGAGTGTTTTATATTATATAGAATGTCCGAAAAGTTACTGTGCAAAGGAGTACCACGTACCTCATAGCAGTTCTTCCTATAACGGATGCTGGAAAAGTCCCCCACGAGCCTGAGGACATGTCTGGACACGCCTCTTCATGTCATATATTAAAAGACGTGTACAGACATGTCTTCAGGCCCGTGGGGGACATTTCCAATATCCATTATAGGAAAAAAGGTCGACCTCGGTTGTCTTGGGGTAAACTGCTCGCCTCAAGACCCGATGTTTCTTGACCGATAAACATCTGTAGCACAATTTCCTTTAGAGCGGAAATAAAACCGTCGGTTCAATGTTGATCGTGGCATGTAAAATAACACTGGATGGTATGAGAAAATACCCTTTCCGGCAAAATTGATAGGCCCTTTCACTTTCGCTCATAGAAATGCTTGTATGCTGATATTATCAGTCGGTTGGGTGACCTGGTGGTCTAGGGGTAAGGTGTCAGGCTTCTCGGCACAGATTTATCTGATTGCCAAACCCTTCCTTCACCTCTGACAAGACGTGTATTATTCACAACTTGTGAATGTGAGGTATGGCAGGCCTCCACCGTGGTTCGGATCCCACGTTAAACTGTAGGTCCTCCATTTCATCTCACAATCACTCTACCATTGCACACTAGCGTAAGTACGTACAACCCGAACGGGTAGTAAGACGCGGTGCTAATAATAATATCAGTCGGTTCAGAAAGTGACGTTAAATATGTCAAAGACCAACAACATGTAGTTCCTGTAAGATGGGGTAACGGCCAGCACAGCCCAAACATCAATGGAGGTGTCTCGCAAAATGTTTTTAGACACCTCATTTCAAGAGTAGGAAACATCACCTGGCCACCACGTTCACCAGACTTACAGCTCCAGACTTTGTCTTGTAGGGAATGCTAAGTAAAGTCATATTTACGCGACTCACCCAAGAATAATTTAGGAACTTAAATAATTGTGGTGGAAGTTGAAACAATTCAACAAGAGACATTGTGAAAAGTCATTTATTGTTTCGAGGAGCGCATACAACAATTTATTGCATATCATGGTGGCCATTTTAAGGACATTGTTGTTTAAAAATGAATGATTCAAGGGTATCTAGAGAAATTGTCAATATTTTGTTGTTATTTTAAATTTAGTTTGAAGCATTTTTTAGCTAAAATAGTAAAGATGTGGTGTTATTAAATGGGTCAATACTTTCTGCACCATCCTGTATATTGTTACCGAAACACTCTATCAAGGAGCAAAAATAAAATAATATATAATGTCATAAAAACATCGAGAAAAGAGGAATATCTTGGTTATTTTTACAAAATACATTACAAATTAAAATATGTTTATTTTTAATAATATTACAACTTTAGAATGATAAGTTATTTCGTATTTAAAATAGTTGCGGAGATATGACCAAAATTGGAAATTCCCTCTTCTCCAAATCATCCTTAAATTAATTTTCATGGGAAAACGAGAGCTGCCATTTTGTTTGTAACGCTAAATAATGCCTAGATATCAAAATTAATCAAAATCGTTAGAGCGGATTTTGAGAAAAAGATCGTTCTCATTTTTCCATTCAGTAAACTACCCTTAATTTTAAGGTTAGATATTTAGTTCCAAGAACCCTCGGGAGAACCTTATGGAAACCCTAAATAACAAGTTTTAGCACAATCAGTAAAATAGTTTCAGCTCTAGTCCAAGATATGTACACACAGATGGAAACGTGAAAACAACATTTTGGTCTCAAGAGGTCCTGAAAAGTCGACATTTTATCAAAATCTTGAGCTCAATTTTTTTTTACGATCACAACATATTTCTCTTCGAAGGTTCTTGAGAAAGTATACATATGTATCACTAAAGTTTTAATAATGTATTGACAAATTTAGAAATTTTTACAAAAACTAAAAATTATATTTTGTTTATTCAAATCAAAATGTTAAATATAAACTTGAGAGTTAACCGCAACGGAACCACACCACAGGGATTTCAATATAATCCGTCATAGTTATATGCTGGTTCTTTGATGGAGATTTTTCGTAAACTTTGTAAATGAAACTAGAGGCATCTAAATATTTTCCTATGAAGTGGCACAACTAAACAATACAATCTCTAGTGTAGTGTAATATTGAAACTATTTAAATCATAAATAAAATCAATTTGGCTCAGTGAATATGTTTCAATACAACATGTAACAAAACCCAGCACATTACCCAAATGATAGTTTTCTGCAAATACAATTAGACAACGTATTATTTTGTAGATAATATCTCAAAGAGAAATATCACACTTTGATGTTTACTCTGGGCATGTCAGTTCCGAAGCTTCAAAACCATTAAAATAGCCCTCTATTATTAAAAATAAATGGTACGGCGCACCGCACAGACTTTCTCTCTCTTTCTATAAACTCGTAAGATTTCTGAACGGAATATATCAAAATCTCGAGTTCGATTTTTTTGACGATCACCATACTTTCTCTACCTGTAAGATAGAGAGAAAGTAAAAAAGTTGCGACACTTTTAAAATAACTTTATTAGTTTGATTGAGGAAAGGCCGAATTTTTATTTAATTTGATCTCTGAGCTGAGACATTTCGCATGAAATGTCATTGTAAATGAGTTAATTTCACCTTTTCATGAATATTACAAAAAATATGTACTAAAATATACGATTTTTAATCCTTTAATGATACGTTTGTACATTTTGCCTACATTTTGGCACTAGCCGTATTTTGAAATAGCAAAATATAGCGCGTGGCTTCTAAACGTCACTGCGCTTTGGTAGGCAGCCTATTTAAAGATGGGTTCTAATTGTTTTAAACCGGTTTCGATGGTCAAATTGTCTTAGGCGTTAACTCTCACAATAGACTAGACGGTATATGATGGAGAGGTTAGGGTTTGAATCTTGGTCAGGTGTACTATATGAGGGTAATATTACCTAAATATCTTCCCCCTCTTACTCTACACAAATGAGGGTACTCTTCCTCTAAATGCAACCTTATTTATTCCTAGCACACTGGCGTAATTAGTACATACGTGTTTAACCAAAACGGGTAGTAAGGCATGGTGCTAAAAACAATAATTGTTTTGATGTGTATCTTTAGATAGTGCGTTTTTACTGAAATGGGTCGAGAAAAGTAGAACGTTTTGAAAATGTGCAGATCTTTCTGACATGTTTTAAATTTTTAATGTTGTGTATAAGTTTTGGGAGTTCATTTTTAACAAATGTATGAACTCAAGTACTCAGCCATATGTGGCCCAAAGGTCTTATACAGGTCATCCCTGACATGAGATATTGAGCTGTCAGTCAATCTTTACTACGATGATTTAATTGACATGATAAAGGGCGTCACTATAAAAATATAATTACTACGTATTTAATTACCTAAACGAAAAGTGATACTGTGATATCAGAAAATAGAATAATTCATTACTACTCAGGTGACTGAAACAAGCTATTTTCCTGGAACTTCCATTTCGGTAAAAACACAAATTTTTATTTTCTTAGATTTAAATCATTTTATTTTGTTGTGAATAGTAGAAAATTTAGTTTCAAATTATATTTTAATTTTAAATAGAGTTGCACTAAAGAGTACACTGTTGATTGTACAAAGCATTACAAGTAACCCAAAATGATGAAAATGTTATAGTTTTAATTATATGATCCAAAGATAGGTTTGATTATAAGTTAAAATAAAAATATCTTAGTAATAAATATAATTAGTAAGTTGATTAATTTTATTAAATCATAGAACATCTTAAAAATAGAGTAGTTTTATTTGTTGTTTGTTTGTTTAGAGATGAACACATTATAAATCGCAAAAGAAGAATAATTATATCATGAAGATTTGGCCATCTTTATTCATAGTAATTTTATTTTATTTATGTAAGGTACGTATTTATAAATCTAATTAACAATGTTCAGACTCTTTTCACAAGGTATAACATAATCATAAATTATATTTAACACAAATATTACTAACAATTTAGGGCATACAGCAGCCTCAGCTGTGCATAATCCCCAGTCAAAATGAACATTGTAAATAATTTATCACAATATTGTGCATTTCATCATAATATAAACTTAAAAACTACAATCCATTTTATGGTTGAATTGTTTTATTTAAAAAAATGTTTCTTATAAAGTTATTTGAATGGTTTTTACCACAGAGGTACTCTTTGATAAACTCCTTATATTTTACATCGGTATCTCATGGTATGAAATGCCCTTATGTCCAGATGCTATGCATAGTTAATGGAAACTCTTAGTAGAGAATATACTTAAAATAAAAATACTCTTTCGTAATAAATATTTTACTAGAGAAGCACTAAATAAATATTAACTAATATGAGTTCTGTCCCTAGGGGATCATATTGGTACACTAGGGTAAATCGGCACTCTTTTGAGAACCACTTCTATAAATTAACAAAAAACTTAATTTTAGCACCACGTCTTACTAGCCGTTAGGTTTGTAGACTTAATATGAATTACTATAATGTGATAGGGATGAGGAAGGTTACATTTAGATAAAATGTACATTTTCGTGGCGTGAGAGTGGACAGCCAACCATTTAGGATAAACAGCCCTCAGTGCACCCGACCGGGTGCGAAACCCGATCTCCCTGTCATCGGCAGTCCAGTATATTGCGAGAGTGACGCCTCAGACCTTGGTGCCACTGAAACGGTTAACAAATTATTTAATAATACAATTTAACAAGACTACCCCTACACAAGGGGATGGTTTCAGCCTGTGCAGTTGAACGGTATTTATATTGTTGTAAGATCATGTGAAAATAGTATAACTAAATTTTGAAATTTGGTCTTAGAATTTGTATAGCTTGTTGGAGATGTCTTACAGCAACGAGAACGGAAAGCTCTTTTTTTATTTTGTTGATAGGTGCTGATTTATATCATGGTAGTATTATTAACTGTTCAGTTCTTAAGAATGATAAATGATGATTAGTGCTTTATACAATATATTTGTTGGATAATTTGTGAGATGGTGCTTCATCTTGATTTTTGGGTGATGCAGGATGGTTTAGTATTAATTTTGGATGAACAATATGTGTCACTAATGCCGGGATCACCATAAAATTAACGTTAACGTAACGTTCAATTATTGTAAGTAAACTAGGGTGTGATCAGGGTTTACGTAACTTAACGTAACAATTCGAATAAATCACAAACATCGAACTTGGATTGTTCGAAAACAAATTGTTCATTGAAATGAAACCCAAACATTGAGGGCTAATTAGGAGGCTGCAAGTACTTGCAATATAAGCTTTAAGTTACTGTATGTGTAGAATATAGTGACACAAGAGGCTACGACATTTCAGAGCTCACGAGACGCGAACAAACTATACTGAAAAAGTGGTCTGCATACCATAAACAACAAATAAATTACTAAATGGCCTTGTTAATGTTTCTTGCAGCTTGAGTGGCTGGCTATAACACGTGGTACCTTCCTTTAGCGTTCACTTAACGTGAACTTGGACTTCTTGGACTACTCTTATGTTAATAAATCAAATATCTCTCGGGTAAAAACATAAGAGTTTAAATTTTATACACGTAGTATTCTCTATAATTGTTGAAAATTTGTCATGGGCATATTAGCATCTGACAAGAAAAATTTTGAAGAGAAAAAGTTTTCATCAAATTCTACGAACATCCTTGACAAAATATTCAAGAAATGTTGATATTAGCATGGGAAGAAAATAAACCCCATGTTTTTACTAGAGAAATAATATATTTATTTTGCTGAAAAAAAATTGTTGCTATAAAAACTGCAAAAATATAGACCTTTGCACGCAATCCCTACCATCAAACCTTAAGTTGACTGCATCGCGATGGCTTACGTTTTTAAAAACACGTGGAGAACCTTTACTTTGCGTAACGTGAACATAAATTAACACGCTTCGGTGACCGCATGGTCTAACGCGCTACTCTCACAGTAGATTATACTGCCGAGGAAATTGAGGTTCGAATCTCAATCGGGTTGATTATACTGCCGAGGAAATTGAGGTTCAAATCTCAATCGGGTGTATTAAAGGTTTTTTTTTCCAAAATGAAGTTTCACTTTCCCTCCACGCAAACGTAATCACACCTCCTATAAATATAACCCTAATAATCCCTAAAGTCACTAGTGTAACTAGTATATAAGTACCCAATACCTTAGCCCAGTTGGTAGCGTGTCTCTCTACTGAGCTAAGGTTCCCGGGTTCGATTCCCTGCATGGACGAAACATTTATCATAGGTAAAATGTGGGTTTTTCCTTTCACACTGATGAATTAACGGCCTGTGACTGAATGTTGTGCCTGTACTAATTTTAGGTTAGAATAAAGGGACTATGAAGCTATGACAGGTCTAGCCAGCTGGTAGTGGAAAATATATGGCTTGAATATAAAATTGACCTGGCCATAGGCTGGAAACAGTAATAGATGTAAAGTTCATAAGCGTATAACCCGAACGGTTATATTACGTGGTGCTAAAATACTATTATTAATTAAACGCTACGTGCACGTTAAGCTCTTCGTGATCTTGTCATAACGATTTGCATAAATATTCCGCAGCGCGTCGACAGCCAGACAACTAATACCAGCGCTGGGGTCAGCGGTGAATCTGTCCTGGGCAATAACAATGTCGACTATTCGGAGCGAGGAGATTTCACAATGAAGTTGAAAGAGGGTCGTCAAGTAGCGGGACAAATCGCGAGTATCGCCGCTGTTTCCCTCAAGGACATGATGTTCCGAGGGAGCAAGGCGGCCAAGGAGTGGGCCATAAGGGCCAGGGAGAAGGCAGAATTTGCGGCGGAGACGGCGTTCGACCATCTCGTGGAGTTCAGCGGATACACGGGGGATCATTAAAGGAGGAGGGGTGGGAAGGGCTGCGTAAATGCTGGGTTGACGGTGGTGAATGAACGTTGCGTGTAAGTTATGACTCGACTTGTCGGTTACAATTTTAGGAACTGTAACTTTATGTGATGAAAATGAATGATAATAAAAAAATAGTGATGTTAAATAGATCTCTCAATATTTATGTAGTAAAACCTAACTGTACACATCCACACTCTTGTCACAGGTGCTCCAAACTTTTACAGGCATTTTAAATTTTCAAAATACACCCACTAGGACTATATATATATTTACACTATTAGGGTAGTGATGAGGAACGTAGAATTTAGAGTAAGGATGGGACGCTCAAATCCTCGATTCCTTGAATCCTTTAAATCCTATGGTATCCAAGAAATTCTCGATTTGTAAAAATCCTCAAGAAAGTACATCGACTTCTATTATGTAGAACTTGACTTGAAATAACTATTTTATGCAAACTTTAAAGAAATTATATAGCTTTCTGTGGTTGAGAAATTGACAAAATAAAATAAATGTTACGATGCACCGCACATAATATCTCCCGCCTTTATCTTAAATGAAATAATATACACTGTTACCTACTTAATCTATGGAATTCGAAACTAGAAACACTGTTACAGAAAAATTAAGAAAAGAAAACATATTGTCCACCAAAGAGAATGAGAATAAATCTAATTTTCTAAGACTTATATATATATATGTATTCCACTCGATGACCAATGAGTGTTCTACTGAGGGCTGTGAACAATTCACAGGTACAGTTCAAACTAATGTTTCCAGGGTAGGCAATATTAGGTTAAACTGTACCTGTGAATTGTGGTTGAGAACATATCACAGGTACAGTTTTAACAAGGTCTGCTTCCCTTGCAATACTCTATGACACGCCATTGATATATATATATATATATGTATATTTGGGTTATACGCATATAAGATTATAGCTCAGAAACTATTGGTTTTATAAAAATATATTTCAAATAAAAGATGTATATCTTTAATAGTACTTCAATTTTACAATAATAATTTATTTCGGATCTCAAATATTTGAGGAGAAATGATGAAAATTGGAAAATTTTCTAGAGGTAAAGTGGGCCTACCCTTGAAGTCATTTTCATGAGAAAATGAGAACTGCCATCTTATTTACAATAATAAACAGTGTCTAGATATAAAATATAATCAGAATCGTTAGAGCGAATTTATAGAAAATATATTTTATCTCTCTTTGCCCTTAAGCAAACCACCCTTAAATTTAGGGTTGGATATCCAACTCCAAAAACCCCTCAGGGGGACTTTATAAAAACAACAGATACCAAGATTTAGCCCAATTGGTAAAATAGTTTCGGCTTTAGCTTGAGGTACTGAGATACGGCATTGCTAAAACAACATTTTGGTTTCAGGGGGGTCATGAAAAGTCAACAGTTTTCAAAATCTCGAGTTCAATTTTTGTGATGATCACAATACTTTCTCTCCAAGGTGTTGAGAGAAAGTAAAAAGAAAAATGTATTAATATGATTAATTTACATAAAAAGTGTTATCTTTGTTGCTCATGACGTAATAGACATGACAAGCAAAATATCAAATTTAAGATTTTGAATTGAGATTTGGATTAGATAAAATATAGAATTCGACCCATTTCTTAACTAGAATAAATGTGTGAGAGCTTATTTTCTTTGAGGGAGGATGGAAAACCATTTAAGAAAATACACCTTCACTACACCCAATCGGGATTCAAGCCCCAATCTTCCTATCACTTCTGTTATACAGTCTTATGTAAGAGGACCGCGTTCGACCATACCAACAATCATTGTTGAACGCAATAAATTATGTTTGTATTTTATTAAAGTTTCTTCCTTACAAAAGCCTTCTGTAGTATTAGGCGAGTTTTCACGATTTACTTGGTAACTTCTTGCTATCGAGTGTTAATGACCAAGTGGTTCTGACCAAGGTGAAGTGCGAAAACGATTTTGAGACGTTTCTCTTAAATAAATATAAAAATGGCGGTTGGGGTGGAGTAGATCTAACAGCTGGTAGGTGAATTTATGTAATCCTACTACATGTACTGCAAGTCGACGGAAAATGAGATATTTAATTTTATTTTTAGTTAGATTGGTGCTTATTTTGATTAGTCCTTATATTTACACAACATATCAAGCTAAACAAATATTTCTAAAAAATAGGCTTAAGAAAACATGAGGTACGTAATATGTAATATTAAATAGGCCTAGATCATAACATTATAATACTATCTTTTATCCATAACTAAAGGGTTTTTAAGTATCTACTTTCTGCAATGTATTTATAGCTGGCCATTGTTGTTAATTTTAATTTGCAAGAACTTAAAACCCATTGACTACGAACTTATTCTCGTTTAGATCTAACATAAGAAGTGATGTTGTTTTGAAATTAGCCCACAAATTCTCGGCTCATTGGTGGTAACCCTAATCTTTAGTCTGCTTAAGAAAAGCGTTATCAAACCAAGCTCTGGTATCGTCTAGGTCATAAACGTTTCGTTAACATCGATACCAGGTCCACCGCTAAAACACGCCTATTGTATTAAGGCTATTTGGGGGGGGG